>JAEOAD010000562.1:77500-82500 GCA_036365145.1 Orientallactaga sibirica | reverse complement strand
CCACTCCAGCAGGTTTTTGCAGTAGCTAGAAGTCCTGGCATGCCTATGTTCTCTCTCTTACTCTCTGAATCAAATAAATAAAATGAAATCTTAAAAAAACTTTAAAAGGGCTGGAGAGATGGCTTAGCAGTTAAGGCGCATGCCTGCGAAGCCTAAGGACCCCAGTTCGATTCTCCAGGTCCCATGTAAACCAGATGCTGGAGTTCATTTGCAGTGGCTAGAGGCCCTGGTGAACCCATTCTCTCTTTCTCTCTCTAATAAGTAATAATGAAAAAAAGTTCAAAAAATTTTAAATGTTATCCATTTTTACTTTAGCATGTTTCCTAATCTAAGTCTGTCCAGTCCCCTTATAAATACCCCTAAGATTTCATTATAAAATCTTTTTATAAGGAAATAAGTAGCTCACCTCCTTTAAACAATGCAGCTGCTGCTTTAGAACTTGGGTGCATTCTTCTCCTGAGGCCCACACCTGACTCTCCTCAATCATCTATCCTGTTTCCAACTCACACTCACTAAGGCTACTTCTCACTCAACCTGAAATTCTTTATACTGTGTTAAGAATCCAGGTAGCAAAGCTGGGAACACCGAGATGAGCTCCCACAGCTGGTGACACGTTCAATGGAAGTCACATTTTGGCACTAGCCACCTGATATGTTTCTAAGACTCCACAATTTCATTTATGGTCCTGGAATCGATCCGGGAAGAGGTAAATTAGGTTATTAACCCTACCTGGGCATGGTGACAATAGCAGAATCCAAGCAGACCTTCTAGAAAACTGTTAAGTAGCCCAAGAATTCCCGTTTCCTAGTATCCATCAGCGCGAGACAATTTCCTCCATTCTCAAGTTTCCTTGACTTCCTCCATTCAGCACCATTTGACATTTAAAATCAGTTTTTTAAAGCCCCCAGGATTTTTACTTAACCTTGGTGGCCTAGATGTCAAGATGGGCCCTTCTCTGCCCCTTAACGTCTTGACATTAAATGCACAGGTACTATTCTCTGACTGAAACATTCTGCCACCAGAAGGGGACCCACACTTGCTCATTTCAGCAGTTTTACAAAGACAGAGTAGCTTCCTCCCCTGCCAGTGCTCTTCCTCCCATTTGTTCATGGCCTGTGTCCATTTTTACAGTGGGCTACTGAAAAGCAGGATGTCTGGCCAAGCATTAGATTAGAGACCTGCTGAGGCTCTGGGAACTGAAAAGGGAGTACCTTTTGACCTTGAGGCCAAGATTTGACTGGTCTTTGATTTCAGAAAGCCTGTGAAAATGTTAGGATTGTTCTGCTTGCATTCTTGTGCTGAGAAGAAGTATAAAAAAGCGAAACTAAATAAAAATAAAGTCGGGGCCTCAATATTCACTGACAGCCCTCCCGAGTTTATCTTTTCTCTCTCGTCTTTTTTCTTCACCCTCACTCCCCACTCAGGTACTGTTTGATTCTGCCGGGGGGCTCCGGCATGTGGCGCCCGGACAGCGGACCTGATCCCGGGGAGAGAAGTGAAGGACACCGCTGGATATCGGAGCTCAACGGAAAGTAAAGAGGAGCGGGGAGTAACTTCTCAGGAGAAAAATGGGTCAAGGTAACAGTCAACTGCTTTTTGCACATATGCTTAAGAATATGCTTCGTGCTCAAGGTGCAAAAGTAAGACAGCAACAGCTGTGCACTTTCTAAGATTTTGGGGAGAAGGTATGTCCTTGGTTCCCAAAAGATGGGACAGTAGATTTAGAAACCTGGCAGAGTTTTGCCAGGATATTTTTATTTATGGACTCTAGTTAGGAATAGTTTAGATCCTAGACATGAAAGGGATAAAATTCAGTCAGAAAAATCAGTCAATAAAGCAGAATCACGGTTTTTGGCACTGAGGAAGGAAGTGAAACTAAACCTTCCGCTCCATCTGCAGAGCCGGAACATGTGGAGGAGTTAGAGGAGGACTTTCCACCTTTTGTTGCTTTTACATAGCCTGAGGGTGAACAAAAAGAAATGTTCAGAGGTGGTCCACCGCCTCCAAAGCAGTCTTGCCTCAGGGTACAGCTAACAGCCCCACCTTGTGTCAAATGTGTAGCTCAGGCTGTAGCAAAAACTAGACAGGCTTTTCTCAAGTGTATAGAATTCATTATATGGATGCGATCCTCTTAGCACATAAACAGAAGCGACTACTATTTGCAGCTTATGCTCATTTACAACGTCTCTGAAGGAACAAGGTTTAGTTGTAGCCCGGAAAAGGTACAAACTGAGCCTCCTTATTCTTATTTAGGCCATAAATTGTATCCAAAAACGATTCTCCCACAAAAAATACAAACTAGAAAAGATGGGTTACAAACTTTGAATGGGAGCTAATAATTGGCTTAGACCCCATTTGAAGATTTCTATAGGAGAGTTAAAACCTCTTTTTGATATTTTTAAAGGTGATTCAGACCCAAAATCAGGGAGAAAACTCACTGTAGAAGCCAGAGAGGCGTTATCTTTAGTGGAGCATGTAGTCGACAATCAATGAATCCAATATGTAGATTCCTCTCAGGGATGGGCTGCATAGATTCTGGCTAGTAGACATTATCCAACTGCAGTCTTGTGGCAAAAAGGACCTTTATTGTGGCTACATCTGCCTGTGTCTCCCGCTGGAGTATGAGCCCCTTATTATGATGCTGTAGCTTGTTTAATTCAAGTGGCTCGATGAGAATCTAGAAAACATATTGGGAAAGAACCAGCTGTAATAGAAGTTCCATTTATGAAGCAGCAAGGTGACTGGCTATTTCAAAATCTGGACTACTGGGATATATAGCTTTTGCACATTATCCTTGTAGTAGAGATAATTGTTACCCTAAAGATAAATTACTACAATTTGAAAATTCTCATGCTTTTATTTTTCCACGAACTGTAAAGCAAGAACCTATGGAAGGTGCCTCAGTAGTACTTACTGATGGATCCTCTAATGGTAAAGCAGCTCCTGTGTTTCAGGAGCAATCTTAGTCATTTTGGACTCCTCCTGCATCAGCTCAAATAGTAAAACTTAGAGCTGCAGCTACTGAATTCAAGTGTTAGCTTCTGTTCCTTTTCATTTGTATACTGACAGTCATTATATTGCTAGAGCTCTACAAGTGCTTGAAACTGCCAAGACTCAAATACAAAGCTGCGTGCATGCTCGCTCTCATCCTTGTTTTGTAGGTCACATATGAGCTCATTCAGGACTATGTCATTATATGGCAGATAAGGCTACACAGATCATAGGCATCTCTCAATTAGCTTTAGCACAAAGATCTCATAATTTGCATCATCAAAACGGCCAGAGCTTAAAACAATTTCAAAGTACCAGAGAGCTGCTAGACAAATTGTGTGACAGTGTAGTCCCTGTGTTGAATATCACTCAGTCCCACAATATGGGGTAAGCTCCAGAGGATTGAAACCAAATCATTTGTGGCAGATGGATGTAACTCATAGGCCTGAATTTGGAAAACTAAGATCAGTTCATGTCCATTGATACTTACTCAGGATTATTGATGGCAAGGGCACAGACTGGAGAAGCTATAAGCCTGTTACAGCACATTGCATTACATGTTTTGCTGTAGCAGGTACCATCAATTATAAAACCAGATATCCGTACAGGTTGCACTAGTCAATCTTCTCAGTGCTTTTGTTCCCAATTATCAATTGTTCATAAAACCTTACAACCGACAGGGACAAGGAATTGTTGAACATGCCCATGGAGCTTTAAAGAATCAATTACACAAAATAAAAAAGGGAATTATACCCTTGGTCGCCACAGATGCTTTAAATCATGTACTCTTAAAAATTTTAAATGTGTATGCATCTGGTTATGGCATCCCGGCACATTAGATACCTATGCACAGGTTAGATGGAAGGACCCCGAACCGGTGTTAATAAGGGGATGAGGGCATGTTTGTGTTTATCCTCAGGATACTGACAATGCCAGGTGGCTGCCAGAGAGGTTGGTCCAGGTCACGGGACTGAACATAAGAAGGAGGATGCCTCTGCTATTGATGATGTGGACTCCACTCCCAATGAGCCACAGTGAGTATTGGGCTTATTATGTACCTGATCCACCCATCCTACACCCTGCAACGTGGTGTGATAACGGTTATCAACAACTTATATTTGGAAGCTCACTGTGACAATGGAGGAGGTGACAGCCACCTCTGCTGAGGCAAACAGGAACTCATCCCTCCCAAAGGGAGAGGGATTGGCTTGTGTCTCTCCACCTTATGCACTAGTGGTGGGACACTTGAATGTTACTTGGAATGAGGGGATGTGACATGGAAAAATTGCACTCTCACTAATTGTGCTACCAAAGTAACCTCTGAAACTTGACTCATGAGAGTTCAACAATCATGTGTTATGATTCCTCTTAATGTCATGAAAGCTTTGTATGCTGATCGAGGCTTGCAAATGCTTACAGAAATGGAACATGCATTAAGCAGACCAAAAAGATGAGAGGATTAATTATTGCAGGAATTTTCACTCGTATTACGCTTCTGGCTACTGCCACGACTACTGTTGCTTTAGCACAAGAAGTGCAGACTGCACGTTTTGTCAATGAGCTACCAAAAAATGTCTCTATTGTTTTGGGAACTCAAGAAGACATAGATAGTAAATTAGAACAGAAAGTAGATACTGTAGAACAGTCAACATCATTGGGAAAAAGTAAAAATGCATTTATAAGGAATATGGCATAATGCAAATATAGCTCTAGATTTGATTCAATTGCATCAAGAAATTTTGTTGCAGGTAAGACAGCAAATGATATCTTGGAAAAATTAAGAGCTTCCCTACCTTCATGGCCGTCGTGGTCTTCATTTACTTCCTGGACAGGAAGTATCGTGTAGCGCCTGCTTATTCGCACCAATAATTAGACATGTCATCCGCTCCCTTTGGAACAGTAAAGCTGAAGTCCATAATGTCTGGCTCCAGACCCTACCATAAAGAGGATGTTCTCCCCTGCAGAGGCTGGTAGTCAAAGACAGGTAAGATTCTCTCGAGTTAGGTCAA
>JAEOAD010000562.1:0-55000 GCA_036365145.1 Orientallactaga sibirica | reverse complement strand
TATGATTCTATACATAACAGACCCTAAAGACTCTACCAGCAAACTGTTTAAACACGTTTAGCAATGTAGCAGTGTCGGAGACCATGAGCAGCATAACAGCCATCTTGTATGAGAAGCCATCTTATGGACTCAAAAGGCCTTAGGATCAGAATTGCCCCAGCTACAAACCCTGGCTGCAGGCGATCACTTTACCTATCGGATCAGAGTTGCCCCAGCTACAGGCCCTGGCTGCAGGCGATTACTTTATCTGCCTATCGGAATGTAACAACAGACCTTCCCATGACCCCTGGGATTAAGAGTCCCATGATCTAACCTTATCAATCAGAGCATCTTGTAATCCTGGGTCAATGACCCCTGGGATTAAGAGTCCCATGATCAAACCTTATCAATCAGAAAGTCTTGTGACCCTGGGTCAGTTTCTAGTTTACCTTCCTCCTGCCTCCCTATATAAACCTCTGTGTGAAAAATAAAATTTGAGACTTTGACCAGGTATTAGGCTTAGTCTCCTTCTTTGTGTCTGTTTGTCTCTCTCATCCAGGTTAATCTCCCCTCGGGCTCTTGTTGAACCCCTGCCGGTCGGGGCATAGCAGGATACAAAATAAACACACAGCAATCAGTAGCTTTTCTATACACTAACAACAAACAAGCAGAGGATGAAATCAGGAATCTCTCCCATTCACAATTGCCTCAAAAAAAAAAAAAAAAAAAAAAAAAAACTTGGAATAAACTTAACCAAGGAAGTGAAGGATCTCTACAATGAGCACTTAAAAAAACTCGAGTGACAAATAGCAGAAGACACAAGGCAATGGAAAGACATCCCATGGTCCTGAATTGGGAGAATCAATATTGTGAAAATGTCAATCTTACCAAAAGCAATCTACACATTCAATGTGATCCCCATTAAAATCCCAATAGCATTCTTCACAGAAATAGAAAAAACAATCCTAAAATTCATCTGGAAACACAAAATATCTCGAATAGCCAAAACAATTTTGCACCACAAAAATCAGGCTGGTGGTATTACCATACCCGATTTTAAGTTATATTTCAAAGCCATAGTAACAAAAATAGCATGGTACTGGCACAAGGACAGACAGGTAGATCAATGGCACAGAAGAGAAGACCCAAATATTGATCCAGGCAGCTACAGACACCTGGTTTTTGCAAAACTGCCAAAAATATTCATTGGAGAAAAGTGGTGCTGGGAAAACTGGACATCTGTATGTAAAAGGACAAAAATAGATCCTTCTCTCTCTGTATGCGCAAAAGTCAAGTCCAAATGAATCAGGGACCTTAATATAAGACCTAAAACTCTGAAACTGCTAGAGGAAAAGGTAGGGGAAACCCTTCATCATATTGGCATAGGCAAGGAATTTCTGAATATAACCCCAATTGCTCAGAGAATAAAACCACTAATCAACCATTGGGACCTCATGAAATTACAAAGCTTTTGCACAGCAAAGGACACTGTGAATAGAGCAAAGAGACAACCTACAGAATGGGAGAAAATCTTTGCCAGCTGTACATCTGACAGAGGATTAATATCCAGAATATACAAAGAACTTAAACAGAATAATAAGAATTCAAACAGCCCAGTTAAAAAATGGGCTATGGAACTAAATAGAGAATTCTCAGAAGATGAAATACAGATGGCATATAAACATCTAAAAAAGTGTTCCACATCCTTAGCCATCAGGGAAATGCAAATTAAAACCACTTTGAGATTCCATTTCACTCCTGTCAGAATGGCTACCATCAAGAAAACAAATGACAGTAAGTGTTGGCGTGGATGCGGAAAAAGAGGAACACTTCTACACTGTTGGTGGGAATGTAATGTGGTCCAGCCATTGTGGAAATCAGTGTGGAGGTTCTTGAGGCAGCTAGAAATAGAATTACCATATGATCCAGCTATAGCATTCCTTGGCATATATCCAGAGGACTCTTCTCACTACCTTACAGATACTTGCACAACCATGTTTATTGCTGCCCTATTCACAATAGCTAGGAAATGGAAGCAGCCTAGATGTCCCTCCACATATAAGTGGATAATAAAGATGTGGTACATTTACACAATGGAGTTCTATTCAGTGGTAAAGAAAAATGAAATCATGAAATTTGCAGGGAAATGGATGGATCTGGAAAGGATTATTCTAAGTGAGGTAACCCAGGCTCAGAAAGCCAAATGTCACATGTTCTCTCTCATATGTGGATCCTAGCTACAAACGTATAGGCTTTTGTGTGAAGTGGAACCAAAAGTTGGTACCAGAAACCAGTAAACTGGTAAAAGAGTATTAGGGAGGGAGGGAGGGAAGGGAAGGGCTTAAGTGTATGGTATTGCACATATGTAAGTAGAAGAACAGATTACAGGGAGGGGAATGGCCTAAGCGAGGCCATGGGAAGAGAACGCATAAAAGAAGGGCAGGGGGAGGGTCAATCAAAATTCAAGATATTTTCAATATGACTTATGTAAAGCAACTTTTGTGAATAATGGCACATCTAGAAGCTATAGACTGTTACTAGAAAATTCTCAGTACCTGGGATGGGATACCTTGCAGTGAGTTGTTGGCCAAGGAGGTCCCGGTAGCCTCCAAAAACATTAAAGCCTTTTGCCAAAGCCCTTGGTTTCCCTTGAGAAACAGATAGTAAGACCCTATTGCTGAAGACATCTCTTGCCTGAGAGGCAAGGTCACTGAGAAAGCAAGCTGGTGCTGAGCAGAAAACCTTCTCCCTGTAGACCAGCCAACAGAAAGCTGGAAACATCTGCACGGCCTGTAGCCATATGGGACACAGAAGTCATCAGCAGTGCAAACAGTGGACACTGAATATTCAATGACTGAATGGGTACAATAGTGGCATGTCTGCTCTTGGGGTAACCAACTGCTCCCTAATTGGACTGAAGGCCCTCTCTATGGGAGGGAATACATACCTGGTACTGAAAAACCTAAGCAAAAGTCTATGGCAGGTGAGGTCATGAGCCTTAGGGGTATAAAGCCTGCTCTTGTCTGGCTAAATGTATATATTATTCCCACCAAGCTGCCAAGAAAGCACTACACTTAATGTTCATATTCACATATTAATGCTACTCTCACTTCTGGTTAGAGAAACTTCTCTTTTCAGATGGCGATGACCACTGGGATGACCCAAAAGGCAACTGTGCTGAGCAGACAGCTTCAGGTTCCCAGCTGAGATGAACTTCCAGACCAGGCCACAGTTATGGAGGAAGGGATATTATGGAAGAAGCCAACAGATCCAGGGAAGTTCCATAATGGCAACAGAGAAGCAACTGGCCTTCACAGGGACCAAGCAGAGAGAAAAAGCCAACCAAATCCACCACAGCACAAAGAGCAAAACTAAAGAAACAGCCAAAAGGTCACACAGCAGACTTCAGGAACTCCTGCTAGACACATTTGCATATCTTTACAATGGAATCTCAAACCCATCACCAAAAAAATTAAGACCGGGCCCCCAGTGACCTTGCCTCTAGCAAGGTGATTGCAGATGCAAACTATAAACTAATAAAATACTGAATATATTGGGGACATATATTCAAACTACCACATTCCGCCCCTGGCCCCCAATATATTTAGCTCCTGGTCCCCAATAGATTTATAACTATCACACATTGTAAATTGTACTCAGTCCAATTTCAAAGGTTCTCAACAGTCTTGATCAACTTAAGATAGTGAGTCCTGTACAATCAAACAAGTTAAATACTTTCAACATGTAAAGGCACAGAGTAAACATTTTAACTCTATAAGGAATAGCAAGGAGAGACTAAAACAATGCAAACTCAATCACCATCAGCCATCCCTTATGCCAGTAGCCCAGTTCCAACAAAGTCCTCTGCCTGTCTTTCCTTCCCCTTAGAAAGCTCATAAGCCAAGCCTTGTTTTTCAATACAGTCTGCACTTAGCATTCTAAAACTCTCATCAGAATAGTCCATAAAACTGTGGCTGGTACCACTCCAGAAGGCATCTTCAGTTGCAAGCACCATGTCCATGCCCATTCCTCCAAAACAAAGGTTCCAAAAGACGAATATCCACACGGTCAGGTTCATCTCACCCCACACTCCTCGGTACCACTGTACTGTTGCAGACAGCTTCAGGTTCGCTGAGATGAACTTCCAGACCAGGCACAGTTATGGAGGAAGGGATATTATTTATTGAACTGATCCAGGGGAAGTTCCATAATGGCAGGAGAAGCAGCTGGCCTTCTACAGGCCAAGCAGAGAGAAAGCCAACCAGCCACCACAGCACACAGAGCAAAACTAACTACAGCCAAAAGGTCACACAGCAGACTTCAGGAACTCCTGCTTGACACATTTGCATATCTTTTTGGAATCTCAAACCCATCACCACACCTTAAGACCTTTGTTGTGACCTTGCCTCTAGCAAGGTGATTGCAGATGCAAACTATAAACTAATAAAATACTGAATATATTGAACATATATTCAAACTACCACAGCAACATAGTGCTGAGAAGAAGGGATGGAGGAGTGCCCAGCACTGAAACATCTGTCACACCCCAAGTCTCAGAGCCCAGTGCCAAGAGGGGGTGGATAGAATGGAAGACCAAAGGAAGGGTATTAATCCACTACAATGCAACAGTCCAGAAAGTAATTGGCCTCAATATCCATGACCTTGCAGTGCCTTGAAATACCTTCACAAAATCCTCATAATAGAAGAAAAAGATGATGACATCAAATTAAAAGAAAGACTAATGGAGAGGGAGAGGGATATGATGCAGAATGGAGTTCTAAAGGGGTATGGGGGCAGGGGAGGGAAATATTATGCATTTTTTGTATGTAACTATAGAACTTGTCAATAAAAAAAATTAAAAAAAAAACTCCCTTGGGATCGCCTACAACCCACAAGGACAAGCCATCGTGGAGAGAACTAACTGGACCTTAAAGGAACTCATTATAAAACAATAGTCCACTATGTCTCCTAAGGACCCCCCCCCATTGGCCCTAGTGGAAGCTCTCTTTACTCTCAATTTTCTCACTTTGACGAGGCAGGATCCTCCCAAGCCTACAAACATTGGAGATCCCAACCAACCACAGTGCCCTTACCCTTAGTCCGCTGGTAGGATCCTCTTACTAATATCTGGAAGGGACCCCACCCTCTTTTAACACAGGGCCAAGGGTATGCTTGTGTCTTTCCAGAAACTGAACATATCACGATCTGGATCCCTGGCAGAAACATCCGTACAGCCACTGACTCAGGGATGGACCTTGATGAAGAGGATGATGCCAAACCCCTCAGGCCGGATAATTGGAACTTTAAACTTATTCCCCCTTTTCTCCTTTCATCGCCTTTTCTACCTACTACCACTTCCCAAAACCATTTTGATTTTACAATTCTTCTTAGGCCATCCTTGTTTGGTGCCTTGGGCCTAGATTCCCACACTTTTCTAGGCTTAATTTTAGCCACTCTGTGTCGCTGTATTCCTCCCCCTTCAAGCACGTACTTCTCTCCCACAGCCACACCTTTGCTTTTTGTTTATTAATGCCTCTTATGGTAATGCTACCCTCCAGCCAGCCATAAATTCCTTTCCAACTGCTTTTATTACATTGATCTGCTACCATTAAGGACACTCAATGCTACTAATTATGACCCTAGAGTGAGTTCTAAGCAGCCACCCAAAACCTGTCCTACCCTCAGTCTTTTTCAGGTTCTATAGTTAATTCTCACTCTCTGGGACTTCTTTCATGCCACAAAGCCACCACCACTTGGCCCTCCCATACCTCCTGTGACAGCCACACCCCGTGGGTTTTCTCACAATGCATGTCTGGCACTAGCCAGACCCATGGCAAAAGAAACCAGGCCACACCCCTCAGTTTTTCTCACTTTTCTGGCAATTAGCCAAAAACCATGACAGGTGTGTTTGTAGTTTGAATATATGTCCCCAATATATTCAGTGTTTTACTTAGTTATAGTTTGCATCTGCAATCACCTTGCTAGAGGCAATGTGACTGGGGGCCGGTCTTCAGGTGTTAATGGTGTGGGTTTGAGATTCCAATGTAAAGATATGCAAATGTGCCTAGCAGGCCTTCCTGAAGTGTGCTGTGTGACCTTTTTGCAGTAGTTTTTGCTCTGTGTGCTGTGGTGGCTGGTTGGCTTTTGCTCTCTTGCCTGGTCCCAAGACCAGGCTGCTTCCTCCTGGGTGACAGCAACTTCCCTGGATCTGTAAGCTTCAATAAATAATATCCCTTCCTCCATAACTGTAAACCAGGCCAGTTCATCTCAGCGTTTCCTGAAGCTGTCTGCTACAACAGGTAAGACTCCATGAGATGGGGCAACCTAAGACAGGCACCATGGCATGTGATGATCCATTGGGGCCTGGAGTCAAGAATGGCTTGGGAAAGAACCATGCCTCCCAGGGTTGCCAATAATAAAACAAAAAGGAGGATATGAATGGCACAATGAAGGTCGGACTCTAGCCAGACCGCATGGTAAAACAAACCAGGCCACACCTCTTGGGGTTTTCTAACACCAGTTGGAAAATTAAGCAAATTCATGTTTATGTAAAATAAATAAAACCTTTTAGGATTACTGAGGCAGTTTAGGATGAACGAGTCCCCAAAAGTGAAAAGCAGGAATGTGCTCAAGCCTGCGCTAGTAGTCCCCATGTTACTACAGACCAGAGACGTCTTCTGCTTAGCTCTTGCCTACAGGAGCTCTCCAGATCATGAGCATCCTGAGGCCCCCCTGTACCCCTTTCCTAGAATTTCAAGTCCGGGAAGGCTTAAATTTTTAGTGGCATTGTGGGTATTCAGCCCCAAAACTTGGCATTATGGCAGGTGAGCTCAGCCGCCATTCCAAATCCATCAGTGACCCCAATTTGGGTCACAGGACGAGCTTTACCCCCTATACCTTCCATATGACAGGAGTTCTCCATACGTTCTCCACGTTCCTTCCCATAATCGAATAAAGTCTCTCTAACCCTCACCTTATGACCTGTGAAGTTCACTTCTTTAAATTCCTAAGACAAGAATCTGGGGATGCTACAAATTCATAGGTGCAAAAGCACTCATCAGATACACACAGCTTCATTATTCTATTCCCATACTCAGATGGGTACACACACACAACATTGACAATATGCACACACATATCAACACTGTGAATTCTCAAACTTGTGTTTACCTTTCAATTACTCATACACAATCACTGGGAGGAAGCCACTAATCCTGGGTTTTATCCCGAGTTGAGGCCCCTAGAATAGAGTGGAACTACTAACCCTGCTGAGAGTGACATTGTGAAGCCATATCTTAGCGCTGTCACTGCTCACAATTCCACCAAAGTCCAAGCAGGTGAACCAGGCAGTTTACCGGGTTGACTTGCAGAGCACAAGTGGGGTGTGTTTTATAGGTGTGACCCCAAAACAGTTGCATTACTATAAGGGATGATAGGAAGACTGGAACACACCCTCTACTTAGCAGCCCAGGCAGGCCAGAAGGAGGAATGGCTAAAATTCCAGGGAAGGGGCCTGTGACCCTCCCCCTTCTTTTACAAGCAGTGTCAATAACAGCTCCATTACCAATTCCATAGACCTGGTTATCTATCACTGCATGGCTCTGCTGCATTACTGTTTTTTTTTTGGTGTATGGAGATAGGGTTTCACTCTAGTTCAAGCTGACCTGGAACTCAGTATGTAGTCTCAGTGTGGCCTTGAACTCACAGTAATCCTCCTACCTCTGCCTCCCTTGTGCTGGGATTAAAGGTGTGTACACCACGCCTGGCTTCGATTAGTTTTTTTAATCTACTTATTTATTTGACAGAGAAACAGGGAGAGAGGAAATAGGTGCACCAGGGCCTCCAGACACTGCAAACCAACTCCAGATGCATGCTTTCCCTTGTGCATCTGGCTAACATGGGTCCTGGGGAATCAAACCTGGGTCCTTAGGCTTTGAAGGTAAGCACCTTAACTGCTAAACCATCCCTCCCGCCCTCTGCTTGATTACTTTGACAGGCCTACTAGGAGAAGGCATGCTCTACTGGCATCAAGTTATATCTGGAGGAAAACACCCTCCCTACCACATTTGGTTTTCTTCCTGGTAGGATCTCCCTCTAGCCCAGGGTGACCTGGAATTCCTTATACACTATGCAGTCTTAGGCTGACTTGAACTCCCAGTGATCCTCCCACCTCGGCCTCTTGAGAGCTGGGATTCAAGGCGAGTGCCACCATGCCCAGCCCTACCTCATTCTTGAATGTCTTTGTGATCTATGTATTGCAAACTAACTTTAATGTTTTTAAATTTTTTTAAATTATTTTATTTTTGGAGAGAGAGACAGAGAGTGATAGACAGAGAGGGAAAAGGAGACAGAATGGGCGCACCAGCACTCTCAGCTGCTGCGAACGAAATCCGGATGTGTGCACCCCCTTGTGGGCTAGTGCGGCATTGTGCCCTTGCGACACTTTGCATCTGGATAAACGTGAGACCTGGAGATTGGAACTGGGTTCTTGGGCTTTGCAGGCTGGCGCCTTAACCACTAAGGCATCCTTTCAGCCCAACTTTAATTTTTTAAAAAAGTTACTGGAGGCTGGAGGGATGGCTTAGCGGTTAAGGTGCCTTCCTGTGAAGACTAAGGACCCTGGTTCAATTTTCCAGGCCCCATGTAAACCAGATGCACATGGTGGCGAATCCATCTGGAGTTAGTTTGTAGTGGCTAGAGGTCCTGGTTGGCCCATTCTCTCTCTTTCCCTCTAATAATTAAGTAAAATATTGGCTGGAGAGATAGCTTAGCATTTAAGGCACTTGCCAGCAAAGCCTAAGGACCCAGGTTCCATTCCCCAGTAACCACATAGAACCAGATGCACATGGTGGCACTTGCCTCTGGGGTCTATTTGCAGTGGCTGGAGGCCCTGTCACACCCATTCTGTCTTACTGCCTCTTTCTCAAATAAATAAGTAAAAATATTTTTAAAAAATTTTAAAAAATTGTTATCTACTTTGGCTTCAGTTAACTGTTTCCTTATATGTAAGCCTGTGCAGTATCCCTATAAATGACCCTAAGGTTACATTTTGAAATTTTTTTTTTGGTTTTCCGAGGTCAGCTTAGGCAGACCTGGAATAAAGTATGGAGTCTCAGGGTGGCCTGGAACTCAAGGTGATCCTCCTACCTGTGCCTCCCCAGTGCTGGGATTAAAGGTGTGCACCACCATGCCCGGCCCATAAAATCTTTATTTAAGGAAGTGAGTAGCTCACCTCCTTCAAACAAGTAACTCCAAAAGCTCCCCATCACTGACTACTGCTGTGAAGAATTTGGGGCGTTCTTCTCCTGAGGCCCCCACCTGAGTCTCCTCAATCATCTTTCCATTCTCCTAACGCAGACTCACTAATTCCATTCAGTTGTATTAAGAATCCCGGCGGCATCTGAGTGGAAGGCCTCCAGACAGCAAAGCTGGGGACACTGAGATGTGTTCCCACTGCCAGTGACATTTTCAATGTAAGTCACATTTTGGCATTAGCCATCTGATATGTTACTAAGAAAAGGCAATTTTGTTTATGGTCCTGGAATAGATCTGGGAAGAGGTCAATCAGGCATTCACCCTAACCTGGGCACGGTGACAATATCAGACCCCGAGCAGACCTTTGAGCAAACTCTTAAGCAGCCCAAGGATTCCTGCTTCCATCAATGTAAAACAATTTCCTCCACTCAGCACCATTTGACGTTTTATTTTTTATTTATCTTTCAATTCTTTTATTTATTTGAGACAGAGAGAGGGATAAAGAGAGTTTGAGAATGGGCATGCCAGGGTCTTGTGCCACTGCAAATGAACTCCAGACACATGTGCCACCATGTGCATCTGGCTTACATGGGACTGGAGAATCGAACCGGGGTCCTAAGGTTTCATAGGCACGTGTCTTAACTGATAAGCCATCGCCCCAGCCCCCATTTGACATTAAATTTTTTTTTTGTTTTTTTTGAGGTAGGGTTTCACTCTAGCTCAGGCTGACCTGGAATTCACTTTGTAACCTCAGGGTTGCCTTGAACTCCCGGTGATCCTCCTACCTCTGCCTCCCATTGTGCTGGGATTAAAGGCATGTGCCATCAAGCCTGGCATTAAAATCATTTTTAAAAGCCCCCTGTCAGATGCACAAGGGGATGCATACATCTGGAGTGGCTGGAGAGCCTGGGGCACCCATTCTCTCCCTCTCCCTCCCTCCCTCCCTCTCTTTCTCTGGGCTTCTCTCTAAAATAAATAAATAAAAATTTTAAAAAGAGCAGCCCCCAGGGTTGGAATGAAGAGATGGCTTAGTGCTTAAGGCGCTTGCCTGCAAAGGCAAAGGAGTCTGGTTCAATTCCCCAGGACCAATGCGCATGCATCTAGAGTTTGTTTGCAGTGGCTGGAAGCCCTGGTGTGCCCATTTTCTCTATCTCTCTGCCTCTTTCCCTCTCTCAAATAAATAAAAATAAAAATAAAAGCCCAAAAGGTTTTTTCCTTAAACCCGGTGGCATAGATGTACAGATGGGGCCTTCTCTGCCCTTTGTCATCAGCCTTGACCTTAAGCGCACAGGTACTATGCTCTGACTGACTGAAATATTGTTTCCTGTATGGGATGTGCCTTCACTATTGAGAGTAAGTCATTATAGTAAACCAGGAGCCGCACCCTTTGCTTGTCTAACAACGTCCACATTCTCACTCTAAGGAGCCTTAACTTCAGAACACCTTAACCTAAACCTTCAGAACACCTTAACCTTCAGAACACCTACACCTGCCACACACCCATCCACAAGGGTTACATTTCCTCGGCATCTCCTACAAGGTCGTTTCTATCTCTTCTCACCTGTAGTGACCAACCAAAGTGGGTAGCTTTTGTTTAGTGTAGCGAGGCGATGGAGAGGCACTGGGCACTCACATGACAGGAACTCCTTTCACTTGCTTTTCCCTCTTCTCTTAATGCAGTTTCTCCAGGCCCTTCACGGTGGGCTGTCCAGCCACATGTGTGCCTTTCCTTGGTTGTATCCTTCCCTCAATAAATATAATACCAAAAAACTTCAAGCCAGCCGGGCGTGGTGGCGCACGCCTTTAATCCCAGCACTCGGGAGGCAGAGGTAGGAGGATCTCCACGAGTTCGAGGCCACCCTGAGATTACATAGTTAATTCCAGGTCAGCCTGGACCAGAGTGAGACCCTACCTCACAAAACCAAAAAAAAAAAAAAAAAAAAACTTCAAGCCAGGTGTGGTGGCACATGCCTTTAATCCCAGGCCTCGGGAGGCAGAGGTAGGAGGATCGCCTTGATCTCGAGGCCACCCTGAGAATACAGAGTGAATTTCAGCTCAGCCTGGTCTAGAGGGAGACCCTACCTCAAAAAACCAAAAAACAAAAACAAAAAAAGTTCAGCCACGGGTGGTGGCACATGCCTTTAATCCTAGCACTCATGAGGCAGGGCTAGGAGGCGAACAGTGAGTTCAAGGCCACCCTGAGACGACATAGTGAATTCCAGGTCAGCCTGAGCTACAGTGAAACCCTACCTCGACAAAACCATTTAATATCATATGTGTGTGTGTGTGTGTTTGTGTGTGTGTGTGTATATCCGTATGTATATATACACACACCCATATATATATGTATGTATGTGTGTGTATGTATGTATATATATTTATATATATATATAAAATATATATTCCATGCTGGAGAAATGGCTTAGTGGTTAAGGCACTTACCTGCAAAACCCAAGGACCCAAGTTAGATTCCCCAGGATCCAAATAAGCCAGATGCACAAGGTGGCACATATGTCTGGAGTTTGTTTGCAGTGTCTGGAGACCCTGGCCCTCCCATTATCTCTCTTTCTCTTTCACTTTCTCTGTCAAATAAATAAGTAAACTAGAATAAAATATTTCAAATAATAATAAACTGTTTCATCTCACCCAGCTTTTCCATATACTTTTCAATGTCATTAGTTAGTTGTTAACTGTTGACCCCAGGCAAAGGCAGAATAGACTACATTATGGAGAACATATGGCTCAGTCATGGTAAGAAGTGTGTAGAAGTCACTGACATATAGACAGTCCCCAGAGACCCAAACCTCAGCATTGGGATAGCAATGTAAATAATGGGATAAACCCCACATGGCATTAGGGAGTATTTTTGAGTAAAAAAGTGGTATAAGGGTCTGGAGGGATGGCTTAGTGCATAAGCCGCTTGCCTGCAAAGCCAAAGGACCTCGGTTCAATTCCGCAGGACCCACATAAAGCCAGATTCACAAGGTGGTGCATGCATCTGGAGTTCGCTTGCAGTGGCTGGGGGCCCTGGTGCACCCATTGTCTCTCTCTCTCTTCCTCTTTATCTCAACTCTCTCTCCCTCTTTCTCTCTCTCAAATAAATAAATAAAAATAAAGTATCTTAAAAATATACAATGATGGGCTGGAGAGATGGCTCAGCAGTTAAAGCGTATGCCTGTGAAGCCTAAGGGCCCCTGTTCAATTCTCCAGGTCCCACCTAAGCCAGATGCACATGGTGACACATGCGTCTGGAGTTTGTTTGCAGTGGCTAGAGACCCTGCCATTCCCATTCTTGCTTTCTGCCTCTCTCTTTCTCTAATAAATAAAAGTGTGCTTTCTATTTATGTATTTATGTATGTATGTATGTATGTGTATATATATATATATATATTTAAATACCCAGTGAGGTCATCATCACGTATCTCGTCTTGAGAGGACATCTATGACCAGAAAGTTAAGCCCATGCAGGTGAGTGCTGCCATGACCCCTTAAGATCCTCTCACCTTCATTCTTCCCTTAAGGAGGAGAGCAAGTGACCCTACCCTTACGACCTTACCATGCCCAATAAATGTCAGCTGCCAGAGGATGGCAAGCATTAAACAAAGAAGTCACAGCATGCCAGCCACCCTGTGCTGCCCCCAGAAGGGGCCCCACACTTGCAACCCATTTCCCCAGTGTGGACCTACGGCTGCTCATCTCAGCATTTTTGGAAATAGAGAGTCGCATGACCTGCAGGGGTTCAGTACGCCATCTGAACACTCCCTCTTCAGTGGGCTCCTCCAGGTTGTGACCACAGGTGGCACACAATACAAGGAGAGAAGCACAAGCTTCTAGGAAATGCCACCTGACAAACACTTCTCCAATAACGCACCCAAGTGTATGACCTCACCCAAGAAGAGTTCTCTTTCCAGGATTTACTCTCTGAAAAAAATCTTCTCCAGGGAGGCACCCCAGTGTGTGGCCAACCCCCAAGAACAGTTTGTTTCCACCAAATTCATCATCTGATAACCCTTCTGTGGAAAGAACCCCAATCACACATAAGAGCACCTTGTTCCCCCAGAATACAGCCTATGAAAACAAGTTCACAAGGAGTGATCACTATAGACACACATGATGACAGGAGCTCATTCACTGGGATTCCATAGCCTGAACAGAACCTCACCGGGGGCCAGCCCCAGGGGAGGATCCCAGTCTCTATACACAACATATCCCTCAGCTGGAAGAAATTATGAGCCGGGTGTGCTGGCATACACCTTTAATCCCAGCACTGGCAAGGCAGATGTAGGAGGATCACCGTGAGTTCAAGGCCACCCTGAGACTACACAGTGAATTCCAGGGCAGCCTGGGCCAGAGTGAGACCCTCCCTCAAAAAAACAAAAAAAAAAAAAAAAAGGAAGGAAGAAAGAAAGAAAGAAAGAAAAAGAATGAGAAAGTATTGTAAATTGTATCATAAAATATGTTGCGGCTACAGATCAAACTAGAACCCTCCCACCTCTGCCTCCCTAGTGCTGGGATTCAAGATGAGTGCCACCATGCCCAGCTTATTTAGTATTTCTTTATTGGATTTCAGTAGAAATTTTGGAAGGGCACATCCTATGGTGGCACCATCATTTCCCTATGCCTGCCACCATCCCACGGAGGATCTATCCCTGTGGCTCGGTGGGTATTCGCCATGGGTTAAGGGGTATGAATTGTGGTATGAGTTATTGGTTCGTCCTGGCGAGATCACATAAGGGTCTGACCAACCCGATTTCAGAACCAACATGAGGCCTTTGGCTGAGCTGTCACCGTGTGGGCATACAGCTGTGGAGTAATGACCCACGGAAGGCCCCCTCTAAGCACAAGACACACGGGTCCTAAACATTGTCTCTGTATGTCTCAGCTGGCCCCGGCATTAGGACTTGTGGTTTGCATGATCATCCTTTGGGTTATCATTTTCATTTCTTTTTAATTTTTAATTTTTATTTTTTATTTTTGGAGAGAGACACACAGAGAGAGAGAGAGAGAGAGAGAGAGGAGACAGAATGGGCGTGCCAGCAGTCTCTCACCTGCTGTGAACTATATCCACATGCGTGTGCCCCCTTGTGGTCAAGTGCGGCATTGCACCCTTGTGTCACTTTGCATCTGGCTAAACGTGGGAACTGGAGATTGGAACCGGGTTCTTAGGCTTAGCAGGCAGGCGCCTTAACCACTAAGCCATCTCTCCAGCCCTGGGCTATCATTTTTCATCTGGGTTATTATTCTCTCCGTCTCTTTGATTCAGGAGTGTCCCAGCCTAGCCCCTCCAAACACCACCACGCCATAATGGGCAACCTCCTTCCCCACAAGAGGATGCCGCAATTGCAGGCTCTTAAGGCCCTCCTCCTGCAACGTGGCTTAAAAGTAAAACAGAAGGACCTCCATAGCTTTTGGGATGAAACTCTCGTTTTAGCCTCATGGATTAGTCTGGAGAACATCTGGGACATTTCCATTTGGTCCCAAGTTCTCTTCCTCATGAAGAAACGCAAGGTATACCAAGGGCACACACCCCCTTCCCCATTCTTTCCTATCCTCCTTGCCATAATTGCCAGCCTTAAAGACTCCACTGTGGAGGAAGTCATTTCTGCCTATAAGGAATGCTATATGGAGGATCCTAAACTGGCTCTTCAAGGCTCGTCCCTCCCAGGCCCTCTTATAATAACTGGGATGAAGAGGAAGTCAAACCTTTCAAAGATAATAGACCGCCACCACAACCACCTCCTGCTACAGCCACACACCCAACCACCCTTTCCCCTCCTTACCTTTGCAAGGACCCCCCCTCAGTCCTGGACACACCCAGGCCACTGCCAGTTCCCTGACATGCCCCTTCACTGCGTTCCCTGTTAACGTAGGGCCGGATGTGACAGCCAGGTCCTGGTACCCCACCCCCTCCCTGATCTGGCCCTGATCCGCAAGGTGGCCCAGGAATCTGGTGTTGACTCTTACTTTGAACAAGTCCTTTTACAGTGGGCATCCATCTTCAGATTTACTTTGACTGGTACTCGCTCCTCAAGGCGGTCCTTCTTCCCCCTGAATTCCTCCAATGGAAAACCACCTATAGTGACCTGGCTGAATCCCAGGCCTGCCAAAATCTTAGGAGTGAAATTCCAAATACCCTGGACATGCTCCTTGGCACAGGACCTTGTACAGACCCTGTATCACAAGCCACAGTGGGCATACATGCCTATTTTGACCAAGTAAAATCTTTATCCCTCCAAGGGCTTAAGGCCTGACTCCCACAGAGGCCGGATACCTATTTTCATAACCTGGTCCAGGGCCCATCCAAGGGCTTCACGGATTTCCTCTCATGTGATGGAGTCCATGGACTGATGCACTCCCCCTGGCCCTGCCAGGGAAACTTTAGTTAAGTAACTGGCATGGGAGGGAGCAGCCATGGAAGCATGTAATGCTGTTGCTGCTGTGTGCAATGAGGATCTCCATAAATGGATTGTAGCTACCAAAGATATCAATCCCATGTCTGCCCCCCTCGAGGCCCTGGATGCCTCCATACAAACCCTGACCATGGGTCAAAAGCCTACCCCAAAACCACCCCTCTTCTGGGGCCGTGGCCAACCAGGACACCTTCTGAGGACCTGTCCAAAGACAACTAAGCCTATTTTAAGTTCCCAACCCCTGCCCTCAATGTCAAAGGGGATATCATTGGGCCAAAGATTGCAGACATTCCCTGTCTTAAAACTCCCCCAGGGGCAACCCTCAGCCCTGCAAGTAAGAGGGAACCCCCCCACAGTAGGTGGACCTGGCCCATTTGTGACCATTCACCCCGCATCTCTGTCCTTTTGGACGGGGTTGAATTCAAGGGCATAGTAGACACAGGTGCGGATGCCACTATTATCTCTGCCAACTATGCCCTCCACATGCCCAGTTGGGCCTTGTGGTAGTTTGAATATATGTCCCCCAATATATTCAGTGTTTTATTAGTTATAGTTTGCATCTGCAATCACCTTGCTAGAGGCAAGGTCACTGGGGGCCCGGTCTTAAGGTGTGGTGATGGTTTGAGATTCCATTGTAAAGATAGGCAAAGTGTGCTTAGCGGGAGTTCCTGAAGTGTGCTGTGGCTTTTGACTGTAGTTTTGCTCTGTGTGCTGTGTAGCTGGTGGCTTGGTTTTTCTCTCTTTCCTGGTCCTGTGAGAGCAGGCCACTTCTCCTGCAATTATGGAACTTCCCCTGGATCTGTAAGCTTCAATAAATAATATCCCTTCTTCCATAACTGTGCCTGGTCTGGAAGTTCATCTCAGAGAACCTGAAGCTGTCTGCTACAGGCCTATAAAGATGGTCCCAATATGAAGGGTGTTGGGGGACAACAGACTACGAGACAGGTTAGAAGACCAGTTACATGGAAAGACTATGATGGCAACACTGGGGAATTTCTCCCCTTGGTGGCAAATGTCCCCAATACCCTCTGGGGCAGAGACCTCCTTACTGACATGGGTGTTGTCATAACAACGGATGACCAGGCCTTTTAAGATGATGTTCTCACCCCTCATACCATTGTCCTCTCAGGGCGACCCACCCTCCACTCGTCATCACCCCCAATTCTAGAGGCCACTGTCCTATCCCCTACCACCCCCATACTCCTCGAGTGGGATACCATGGAACTCATTTGGGTCAAACAGTGGACTATACTAGAACCTAAATTGACTATTCTCAAATCCCTTTTTCAAGAACAGCTTGCTCTTGGCCATATGGAGCCCTCTATTAGCCCCCATAATCCCCCATCTTTGTCATTAAAAAGAAAACTGGTAAACATAGACTGTTCCAAGACCTTTGCCAGGTTAATAAACATATGTTAAAAAGGGCTCCTTTCAGACAGGCCTCCCCCACCCTGGAACATCACTACTAACCACCATATAGTTATCTTAGATATTAAAGATTGCTTTTTCTCCATCCCTTTAGCGGCAGAGGACAGGCCCTATTTCACCTTTACTGTCGGGGAGACCAAACATTCTATCCCAGCTAAAAGATATCAATGGAGAGTTCTCCCCCAGGGCATGAGAAACAGTCCTTCTATTTGCCAACTGTTTATATCCTCCGCCACAATCTAAATGCCTTCTTGTTCATTACATGGATGATCTTTTGATTGCACATACCTCAAGAACTGCCCTTTTGGACCTTCTTAAACTACTCATTGAAGACCTCAAAAAAACTTGGGTTTGCCACAGAGAATGAAAAAATTCAAACAGTGCCCGCTTTTGGATTTTTAGGGTACAAAATTTCTACTACTATACAACCACTTACTCGTCACCTTCTAATAAAGGACCATTATTCCCTCAATGATCTCCAAAAGCTCTGTGGCTAAATTAACTGGCTCAAACCTTCCCTGCCCATCCCTCCTAGTGAGCTCCTACCACTCTATGACCTCCTTAGAGTTACTGACAACCCTTCAAGGAAAATTCCTCTAAATGATCACTCCAAAAATTTGTTATATAATATATCCCACTACCTCTTTTCAATGACCCTCACGAGATATGACCTGTCTGCTCTAATCCTAAATGTGATCCTTTGGACAGCAGGGGCGCCTTTGGGAGTCATCTGGCAAAACCAATCGCCCCTTGACCGGTACACCCCCTCATGGGCACGGGCCCATAAACTCACCACCAACCTACAAGAAATGCTCCTCATAGCAATTAAGGCACGCACCTACACTAACAAAATCTATAATATGGAACCCTCCAAAATCATTCTGCCCATCTGCATGTCGGAACTTCAACCTCTTTTTAGGAGGACCCCTTTTCCACATCCTAATGGCAGGATTCCCCAATGAGATAGACAACCACCTCCCCTCTCACAAACTACCTCAATCCCTAACGGCTTTGCCCATAAAGACTAACTATTTCTCCAGGCCTTCCAGTCAGCCAATACCCTCAGCAACCTCGGCCTTTACAGATGCCAATAAACATACCTATGGACTAATTATTAAGAGAGCCAATCGACCAGATGAGGCCCTTAAGTTCCCTAACCCCATTCAGTCCAGCTAGGGAACTATATGCCATCATCAGAGTCTTAGAGCTCTGTCAACAAGAGCCCATCAACATCTTCTCTGACAGCAGTTATGCTGTTCAAATGACAAAGGTACTGCCCTTAGCCAATCCCAGGCCCTCTCATCATCCCACTTTATAATTACATCTCCACTTTACAATTGCAGATGGAAAACAGATAGTACGCTTGGTTTATTGAGCATGTTCTCTCACACACTGGTCTTCCTGGCTTTATTGCTGATGTGAATTCGCAGGTAGACAAGTTTATTGCTGTCTCCTCCTTGCCACCTTGAGAACAAGCTAGATGTTTACACCAAAGGTTCCATGAATCCCCACTAATCTGAAAACCCTATACCCTGAGCTCTCACTTAGCCAATGCAAACATTTAACCCATACCTGTAAGGCATGCACCCCTAGCCCTCTTGGGCCCCCTACAGCCTCAAGGAGTCAATCCTAGAGACCTTACCCCAAATTCAATCAGGCAGATGGATGATACCCACATACCTTCCTTTGGTAACCTCACATATGTCCATGTCATCATGGACACTTACTCTAAGCTTACTTTTGCTATTTCTCTCTCAGGGAGAAGGCATCCCATGTCATTAAGGCAACAAAAACTACCATGTTGGTCATGGGCGTACCCTGGTCAATTAAAACTGACAATGGCCCTGCATACACATCTGCCAAATTCACATTCTTCATGGAATCTTGGGGAATAAAACACTCCTTCAGGACTTCCAGTTAATATGGTGGCATAGGAACCACACCAAAACAGGCTAACTCTTCTACTAAAAAGTGAGGTGTGTAGTAAATTACCAACTGCAGCAGAGAAGTAGGAGAGATCCAGAGCATCTAGAGCCCACAGAAGCAGGCAGAAGGGGCTCCAGCTGCAGCGGCTAGTTCCATGCAGCTGCAGCCACCAGGCTCCGCCTGAGCTGCAGGATTTTAAAGCCAGGCAAGGGGATTTTCCAATCACACTGGCCTCCTTGCAAATCCAAGAAACATGGAAGGAGGACACCAGAGACCAACGGAGCGGCTTGTGAGGAAGAGGATCACGTGGATGAGCAGACGGACTTCAGCCACCATCAACAGCCTCCCCTCCCCCACCACCAGCACAAGCAAGCACCAGAGATCTGGGGAAGAAAGCTCACCAATCCAGCATCCGGCAAGGTTAAAGCAGTGACCCACAGATGCAGCTGGCCTTCTTGAGCCGACAACACAGCAAAGAAGGACCCAAGCAGCCGTGCAGCACAGCTGAGACTAAGACTGTCCCAAAAGGTAACTTGGATTACACCAGGTTAGTACCAAATAAGTCCAGTGTATAGGCTTGCATTGGATGGGCTAATTGCACCTTCCATGTCAGGGTAAATTATATATTAAACCTGATGGATGGTCAGATCTGACATTCGTAAATAAGCTATTGTGGAGAGCCGGGTGCAGTCTTGGTTATTTCTTGACCTTGCTTTGTGCACAAAATACTTGGCTGACAGCCTAAGGCTTTAAGGAGTTTGCTGAGACAAAGATTGTAATATTTCCCAGCTTGATGAGAAAGTTTGTCAAGGACAGGGTGTTTAGCCACAACAAATATTATTGATAGACATTTTATCTGAGTTTCCCTCTCTGTGCAGCTGTGTAACTGGGACAAGTTCTCTGCTCTCAGGAGCTTAGTTGTTTTGCTTACTAGTATATACGCTGAGACTTCTGCAATAAACTTTGAGCCTTGATCAGCATTTGTCTTGGCTCCATTCTTTGTGTCCTTGTCCTAGGATCATTCCAGCCCCCTCTCAGGGTCCGTTAGGAAGTCGTGCCGCTGGTCGGCACAGCTTGGCGCCAAACAGGGACCTGAGCACGAGGGTCTTCAGCGAGGAACGCCAACCAGTGAAAGCGCACAAACAAAAATTTGTGGGGTTCATGGAGGCTGCCCGCTCTCAACTCCAAACCAAGTAAGTTGGCGATATGGGACAAGCAAAAGTAAAAAGGCTCTCATCTCTGTAGCTCGAGATCTTCTTAAGGCACAAGGAATTGGGATAGAACCTAAGTCTTTGAGTAAATTTTTTGATTTTGTAAATAAAGCTAGTCCCTGGTTTATAGAACAGGGAGAAGTTGATTCAGAAACATGGGACAGAGTTGGTAAAGATTTAAATGCTTTTCTTCATGTACAGGGACCGCAAAAGGTGCCTGTGATAGCTTTTTCTTTGTGGTCTTTGATTAAGGATGCTCTAGACTCTGGAAACAAGGATAGCCTAGTAAAACAGATGTTAGATCATACTAGGGAAATTATGGATGACATAAGAAGTCATGCCTCTGAAGAACCAGCAGCCTATCAACAACTTAATAAAGAATTGCAATCATTAAATATAGCTGATGATGATGATGATTTAGATGAGGAAGAAGCTGAGGAGTTAGAGGAGGAAGCTGCTAAATATCATTCTGACTGGGAGCCTGCTCCTCCTGCTGCTCCCCCTCCTTTGCTGCCTAACCAGGTTTTCGTGGCAGAATTGAAAGAGGAAGTAGCTAACCTTCAAGAACAGCTACAATTAGAAAAAGAAAAACAGAAATTAAGAAGAGAATTAGAGCAAGTTAAAAGAGGAGAATTTAATCCATCCATTATACATGTTTCATCCCTTAATCCTGCTCGTCCCATTCTCGATTGTTCTCCTTTAGAGAATGTTATTAGAAAGGCAGTAGAGTCAGGAGAAGAAGGCGCTCAAGATTTTTCTTTAGCATGCCCTGTCACTGAATTTATAGACAATAATGGCCAGGCTATGAGACAGCATGTTCAGTTTAACTTTAAGGAAATCAAGGAATTGAAGCTAGCTGCTAGTCAGTATGGTCCTACTGCTCCTTTTACCATGTCAATTGTAGAAGCTTTGTCACAGAAGATCCTTACCCCTGATGATTGGAAAACATTGGGTAAGGCATGCCTATCAGGAGGGGATTATTTGTTGTGGAAGGTAGAATTTTATGATCTTTGTAAAAAAACTGCTCTTATGAATCAGCAAGCAGGAAACGTAGCATGGAATGCAGATATGTTAACAGGAGAAGGAAATTATACTGGAAATAATAATCATATAATTTATCCTGCTGCAGTTTATCAGCAAATTGCCACTGCAGCTCGGAGAGCGTGGACAACTCTTCCTTCCAAATGGGAAGCAATAGGAGAAAATTTAACAAAAATTATTCAAGGACCTAATGAGCCCTATGCTGAGTTTGTAGACTGCTTGTTAAAAACTGCAGGCAGAGTATTTGGGGATGCTGGTGCTGGTATAGACTTTATGAAACAATTAGCTTCTGAAAATGCTAACACTGCCTATAAGGCTGCTATCCGGAGATAACTGGAAAATGTTGAAAGGATTTCAACTAGAGTATAACCTGCTCAAAGAAGGCATTACAGAAAATTTTGCAGAAAACATCCAACCCTGGGGGTCCCCAGCACTCAGACCGGTCTGGTGAGTATCTGAGCGCTCTCTCTCTCTTTCTCCTTTTTAAATTTAGTTTTAAAGCGCGCATAGCCTTCTTGGGCCCTCTGTTTCTGTCATACTCATATGTCTAAATGTTATTGGGCCCTCTGTTTCTGTCATACTCGTGTGTCTTAAGTGTTATTGGGCCCTGTGTTTCTGTCATATTTGTGTGTCTGTGTGTTAATTGTTTCCCTATGGACGGACGCTTCTCCCCTGACTTAATAACATGGGACAGTTCCCTTCCCCCTCTTTAGGACAGAAATCAAGGACATCGCTCAGAAAAATGGAGTATCTATTATCAAGGACAAATAAATCACTTTCTGTTCCTCTGAATGGCTATCAGAGGGCACCCTTCATTCAAATATTATATTAAAGGTTAAAAAGAGTGTTTTCTGTCCTAGGAATGGACATCCAAACCAGATCCCATACATCATGACCTAGAGAAATTTAATTTAAAAACCTCTCCCTTAGATGAGAGGCTTCCTCCCCTCCCCCTCTTTCACTCCCTTTTTCACAGGTGCTGGCAGCCACAGCCAAAAGAGACATCAAGCCCACCGCTGAAGCTTCGGTCCCAATTCTTGTATGGGGGCAGGGAATTGGGAATGGGGTTACATCTCAAGTCAGTAGATGGTTTACAAAATTTGTCTGTTACAAAGACCGGAGGCCCCCATGGCTGAGTATTTCTAGAAGGTCCTGCAGGTGTGAGAACTCCCCAGAAGATAAGTAGGGGGGAATTTACTGCCAAGCAAACAAACATAGACTACAGAGTTGGAGGTCAACACATTCGTTAGCTAGTTCCTTATCTGAGTCAGGCCTGGGCTTAATGACTGTCTGTTCTATAATGGCAGTACTGTCATCTGGCTATTAAATGATGTCTTCTAAGTAAAAAGAAAAAACTTTAACTTGGTTTACAACAGTAATTAAGGGAACTAATAAACTCAAAAATTTCAGGAGGCTTATTTCAGCAATGCAATTGCAACTTGTTTCAACATACAGAGGTGGCTGTGCCTGAGTCAGCCGAGCAAACAGTGTTGCAGAGACTGAATGTAGCATGTTAATTGATTTCTTTTTTTGGTTCTTCAGTGTATAACAAAAATTAAATTATATTTATATTTAATTACATTATATTTATATTATATTTAATTATATTTAAATTTACAATTACAGTTGGGTCCCCAAGAAAGGAAACAATCAGAGATACAGCCCATCTTGAGTCCCAAAGGTGGCCTCAAACAAAATTATGAAAAGTACCCTAAAAGAAAATTATTTTAAGTTTTGTACGTGTCTGCCCCTCCCTATCCTTTTGTACTTGGGGGCCCAGGTGGGTCAATCACCAAATGAAATTTACTCTTAGTTGTACCTGGTATATTATCACCAATTGTATTAATTCTAAAAAGGACACAGCTACAGATTACTCCTCCAATGTAGTCTTTATTGTCATGTGTTCTCCTTACTTAATTATGCCAATCAGAATGACTGAGTCCTGGTACTCCAGCTTCCGGAACTCAAGTGTTCCAACAGCTCAACAGAATGCTGACGCAGAAAAGAAAATTCAATAAAATGACTGCTTGTAGAAATCCTTGCTGCAACCATCATTGCCTCTTACACCACGGCATCAGTATCCCTGGCACAATCAATGAAGACAGCTGATCATGTTAATGGACTGATTAAAATTTTTCTCAAGCTTTTTTTTTTATCACAGATAGATATTGAAAAAAAAACTGTCAGTCAGGTTAGATGCTCTAGAGGATGCTGTTATGTATTTAGAAAGACATGTTGCCAATCTGGCAGTTCAAATGCAATTGTTCTGTCATGTAAATTCTCAATTCATATGTATTACTCCTTTATCCTACAATGGGACTGCTACTGAATAATGAAAGGTTAAAAATCATATTTGGGGTATTTAAAACCATAATAATCTTAACATAGATTTACAAGGTTTACAAAAGAAAATATCTGTTAATTCTTATAGTCATTTGTCTTTTGATGCTGCCCAAGCCGCAAGTGATTTTTTAACTACTCTGCACTCTATACTTCCTGATTGGGGATCCTTTACAGCTTGGATCAAATACATAATTATCTTAGGAATAAGTATCTTATTGTTACTCTGCCTTTTGCCGTGTCTCATGCGTTTTTTGTTACAGCGTATCCTCACGGATTCAAACGAAGTTCGTGGTATCCATCTTCGCACCCGCCCATGGCTCCCACAGACTTTATCTTAAATTTGGCTCATGATGAACGTCCAGCTAAATTCCAGGATTTCATGACATGGTCATTTGGTAGATGTCAGGCAAAGCACTGCAAAGGGGTAACTTATCCTGGAACCCCTGAGAGGTATACTTGGTCTGCACAGAGGTTGGTACCAAAATCATTTTCTGTTGCCCTTCCTCTCCTCTGCGAAAGGTACCAAGGGCATTCATTTAGAGGGGCCAAGTCACTACTCTCCTACCTGTGATGTCTGTCATGAAGACGTTCTTTAAAAAACAAAAAAGGGGGAGCTGTGGAGAGCCGGGTGCAGTCTTGGTTATTTCTTGACCTTGCTTTGTGCACAAAATACTTGGCTGACAGCCTAAGGCTTTAAGGGAGTTTGCTGAGACAAAGATTGTAATATTTCCCAGCTTGATGAGAAAGTTTGTCAAGGACAGGGTGTTTAGCCACAACAAATATTATTGATAGACATTTTATCTGAGTTTCCCTCTCTGTGCAGCTGTGTAACTGGGACAAGTTCTCTGCTCTCAGGAGCTTCATTGTTTTGCTTACTAGTATATAAGCTGAGACTTCTGCAATAAACTTTGAACCTTGATCAGCATTTGTCTTGGCTCCATTCTTTGTGTCCTTGTCCTAGGATCATTCCAGCCCCCTCTCTCAGGGTCCGTTCGAAGTCGTGCCGCGGGTCGGCACAAGCTATATTTTGGGCTGCTCATTTGTTGCTTCCTGATTTATAGTGCCTTTGTTTCCTCTTCTGTCAATCATTGGGAAAGTGTCTCACTTGGTCACAAGCTGACCTTGGAACCCACTACAGACCAGAAATCTTAGCCTCCCAGTTGACAGGATTAAGGGTGTGGGGCAACACACATCCTTAGGGCCTGTGATGGTATTAAGGATCTGTTTGTTATAACGCCTACTTTTGCACAAATACTCAGTGCTCTATTTCATTGAATGGGTACATTGTTTAGTTAAATTTTTAGAATCTGACTGTATTCTGTTCCATTCAGCCTACTTGAATACTCTCATAGCAGGAAACCCAACACCTAGGGTCACTTTTGTGATTACTCTGAGTCTTAAGAGCAACACCTAGCACCTTAAGCTCCTACACTGAAGATATATAATATTAGATTGATTGATACATCTCATATTACTGAAAATAATTAGAAAACCCAAGCATTAAATTAATCCAAGATGCAAAAACCTCTACATTATAATACAAGAAACACACAAAAAAAATCAAGACAATATAAATCTACCAAAAAGTATTAATGTATCAGAAATGATCCTCAGTGAGACTGAATTAGAGGAAATGCCTGGGAAAGATTTCAAAAGAATGATTAGAAATATCTTCGAAGACCTCAAAGAGGAAATGAAAGGGTTCAAAGACCTCAAAGAGGAAATGAAAGGGTTCAGAGAACACACAGAAAGCCAATTTAATGAAATAAGGAGGTCAATACTAGACATAAATATGGAAATAGAAAGAATAAAGAAAACCCAGTCAAAAATACTAGCAATAAAGAACTCAGGCAGTGAAATTTTAACTCTGTAGAAAACCTCTCTAGTAGAATGGATGAAGGAGAGAACAGAATATCTAAACTAGAAGACCAGGTGGCAGATCTAATATAATCCAACAAAGAGAAAGACAAAATAATAGGAAAGTATGAATGGGAATTTCAGGATATTCGGTATATTATGAAAAGATCAAACATAAGAATTCAAGGGATAGTAGAAGGAGAAGAATCTCACTCCAAAGGCATAGTAGGTGTTTTCAACAAAATCATAGAAGAAAACTTCCCCCAAATTGGGAAAGAGATGCCAATGCAGATACAGGAAGCCTTTAGAACACCAAACAGACAAAACCAAGAAAGAACCTCTGCCCACCATATTATAATTAAATACCAAACATACAAACCAAAGAAAATATATTGAAAGCAGCTAGAGAGCAAAAGCAAGTGACCTACAAAGGCAAGGCCATCAGAATCACAGCAGAGTACTCAACACAAACTTTAAAACCCAGAAGGGCTTGGAGTGATGTATTCCAAGTTCTGAAAGATAAAAACTGTCAACCAAGATTACTTTATCCTGAAAAGCTATCTACCCAAATTGATGGAGAAATAAGGACATTCCACAACAAAGACAGGCTACAGGAATTTATGGCAATTAAACCAGCTCTACAGAAAATACTTACAAGAATCATTCATGCTGAAGAGAACGCAAAGCACAGAGCAGGAAATAGGAAAAAAAATATACGATACTCAAGTAACAGTTAAAACAAGTGAGTATAGGGAAAACAGGAAGAACTACAACACAAGAAGAATGGTGAGAACAAATACATCTCTCTCAATAATAACTCTTAATATCAATGGCCTCAATGCCCCAACCAAAAGACACAGACCTGCAGACTGGATTAAAAAGCAAGGTCCTACCATCTGTTGCCTCCAGGAAACTCATCTCTCAATATAAGATAGAAACCTTCTTAGGGTGAAAGGTTGGAAAAAGGTATTTCAAGCAAATGGGCCTAGGAAACAAGAAGGTTGCTATCCTAATTCCTGACAGGATAGACTTCAAACCAACATCAGTGAGGAAAGATAAAAATCACTCTTTACTGATTAAAGGAACACTCCAACAGGAGGACATTACAATCCTAAACATATATTCTCCCAACCTGGGGCTCCCAATTTCATCAAACAAACACCATTAGACTTAAGGTCAGAGATAACATAGTAGTGGGTGACTTCAATACCCCACTCTCATCACTAACAGGTCCCAGCAAAAAGAAACAGAGAGACATCTGCATTAAATTATATCATGGAACAAATGGACCTAACAGATATATACAGAACATTGCATCCAAATGCTGCAGAACATACATTTTTCTCAGCAGCACATGGGACAATCTCTAAAATAGATAATATAATAGGACACAAATCAAATCTTAATACAGGAAAATTGAAATAATTCCCTTGTATGCTATCTGACCACAATGGGATTAAACTGCAAATCAGCAACAAGAAAAACTACAGAGCATACAGAAATTCATGGAGAATAAACAGCACATTACTGAACGATGTATGGGTCATTGAAGAAATTAAAAAGGAAATCAAGAAATTCATAGAATCAAATGATGATGAGAATACAACATACCAAAACCTTTGGGACACAATGAAGGCAGTCCTACGAGGGAAATTTATCACTCTAAGTGCCCATATTAATAAATTAGAGAGTTTGCAACTAAACCATTTACTACTTCACCTTAAGGCCTTGGAAGAAGAAGAACAAGGCAAACCAAAAATCAGTAGACCAGAAGAAATAATGAAGGTCAGGGCAGAAATTAATGAAATGGAAAAAAAAAACAATAAAAAAAAATCAATGAAACAAAGAGTTGGTTCTTTGAAAGGATAAACAAGATTGATAAACCCTTAGCAAATCTGACCAAAAGAAAGAGAGAAGAGACAAAAATTTATAAAATTAGCAATGAAAAAGGCAACATCACAACAGATACCAAAGAAATTCAGAAAATCATACGGACATACTTTAAGAATATATATGCCTCTAAGTTTGAAAACCTGAAACAAATGGATGATTACCTTGATTCATATGACCTACCAAATTTAAATGAAGATAAGATAAACCATTTAAATAGACCTATAACAACTACAGAGATCCAGCAAGTTATAAAAAGTCTCCCAACTAAAAAAAAAGCCCAGGTCCAGATGGATTCACTGCTGAATTTTACCAGACATTCCTGGAAGAACTAACACCAATGCTTCTCAAACTTATCCATAAAATAGAAAAGGAAGGAATTCTACTGAAATCCTTCTATGAAGCCAGCACCACCCTGATACCCAAACCGGACAAAGACAGATCAAAAAAAGAAAATTACAGACCAATCTCCCTCATGAACATAGATGCAAAAATTCTCATCAAACTACCAGCAAACAGAATACAAGGATAAATCAGAAAGATTATTCACCCCAACCATGTAAGCTTTATCCCAGAGATGCAGGGATGGTTCAACATACACAAATCCATAAATCTAATACACCATATAAATGGTCTGAAGGACAAAAAAATCACATGGTCATCTCAATAGATACAGAAAAAGCATTTGACAAAATCCCACACCCCTTCTTGGTGAAAGTATTACAGAAACTGGGAATAGAAGGAACTTATCTCAACATAATAAAAGCTATTTATGACAAACCTACAGCCAACATAATACTAAATGGGGAAAAACTTGAAGCTTTTCCTCTAAATTCAGGAACAAGACAAGGATGTCCACTTTCCCCACTTCTATTTAATATAGTACTGGAAGTCTTAGCCATAGCAATAAGGCAAGAGACACTCATAAAAGGGATACAAATTGGAAGGTAAGAGATCAAATTACCATTATTTGCAGATGATATGATTCTATACATAACAGACCCTAAAGACTCTACCAAAAAAATGTTAGAGCATCTTTTAGCAATGTAGCAAGATACAAAATAAACACACAGAAATCAGTAGCTTTTCTATACACTAACAACAAACATGCAGAGGATGAAATCAGGGAATCTCTCCCATTCACAATTGCCTCAAAACAAACAAACAAACAAACAAAAAAAAAACCTTGGAATAAACTTAACCAAGGAAGTAAAGGATCTCTACAATGAGCACTTTAAAAAACTCGAGGAACAAATTGCAGAAGACACAAGGAAATGGAAAGACATCCCATGCTCCTGGATTAGAAGAAACAATATTATGAAAATGTCAATCTTACCAAAAGCAATCTACACATTCAATGCAATCCCAATTAAAATCCCAATATCATTCTTCACAGAAATAGAAAAAACAATCCCAAAATTCATCTGGAAACACAAAAAACCTCGAATAGCCAAAATAATTTTGCACAACAAAAATCAGGCTGGTGGTATTACCATACCAGATTTTAAGTTATATTTCAAAGCCATAGTAACAAAAACAGCATGGTACTGGCACAAGGACAGACAGGTAGATCAACAGAACAGAATAGAATACCCTAATATTGATCCAGGCAGCCTCAGCCACCTGATTTCTGACAAAAATGCCAAGAATATTCATTGGAGAAAAGATAGCCTCTTTAACAAGTGGTGCTGGGAAAACTGGATATCTGTATGTAAAAGGATAAAAATAGATCCTTATCCCTCTCCATGCACAAAAGTCAAGTCCAAATGGCTCAGGGACCTTAATATCAGACGTGAAACTCTGAAACTACTAGAGGAAAAGGTAGGGGAAACCATTCAACATATTGGCATAGGCAAGGACTTTCTGAATATAACCCCAATTGCTCAGGGAATAAAACCACTAATCAACCATTGGGACCTCATGCAATTACAAAGCTTTTGTACAGCAAAGGACACTGTGAATAGAGCAAAGAGACAACCTAGAGAATTGGAGAAAACCTTTGCCAGCTGTACATCTGACAGAGGATTAATATCCAGAATATACAAAGAACTTAAAAAACAGAATAATAAGAATTCAAACAGCCCAGTAACAAAATGGGCTATGGAACTAAATAGAGAATTCTCAGAAGATGAACTACCGATGGCATATAAACATCTAAAAAAAAGTGTTCCACATCCTTAGCCATCAGGGAAATGAAAATTAAAACCACTTTGAGATTCCATTTCACTCCTGTCAGAATGGCTACCATCAAGAAAACAAATGACAGTAAATGTTGGCGTGGATGCGGAAAAAGAGGAACACTTCTACACTGTTGGTGGGAATGTAATGTGGACCAGCCATTGTGGAAATCAGTGTGGAGGTTCTCGAGAAAGCAAAAAATAGATTTACCACATGATCCAGCTATAGCACTCCTAGGCATATAACTAAAGGACTCTTCTCACTACCTTAGAGATACTTGCACAACCATGTTTATTGTTGCTCTATTCACAATAGCTAGGAAATGGAACCAGCCTATATGTCCATCCACAGATGAATGGATAATAAAGATGTGATACATTTACACAATGGAGTTCTATTCAGTGGTAAAGAAAAATGAAATCATGAAATTTGCAGGGAAATGGATAGATCTGCAAAGGATTATTCTAAGTGAGGTAACCCAGGCTCAGAAAGTCAAACATCACATGTTCGCTCTCAAATGTGGATCCTAGCTACAAATGTATAGATTTTGTGTGAACTGAAACCAAAAATTGGTACCAAAAACTGGTAAACTGGTAAAAGGCTATAAGGGAGGGATGGAAGGGAAGGTGTTAAGTGTATGGTATTGCACATATGTAAGTAGAAGAACAGATTACAGGGAGGGGAATGGCCTAAGCGAGGCCATGGGAAGAGAATGCATTAAAGAAGGGCAGGGGGAGGGTCAATCTAAATTCAGTACCTGGGATGGGATACCTTCCAGTGAGTTGTTGGCCAAGGAGGTCCCAGTAGCCTCCAAAACATTAAAGGCTTTTGCCTGAGAGGCAAGGCCACTGAGAATGCAAGCTGGTGCTGAGCAGAAAACCTTCTCCCTGTAGACCAGCCAACAGAAAGCTGGAAAAACCTGCACTGCATGCAGCCATGTGAGACACAGAATTCATCAGCAATGAAAACAGTGGACGCTGAATATTCAAGTTTGGCCATACAGGCCCAATGACTGAACGGGTGCAATAGTGGCATGTCTACTCTTGGGATAACCAACTGCTCCACAATTGGACTGAAGGCCCTCTCTATGGGAGGGAATGCATACCTGGTACTGAAAAACCTAAGCCAAAGTCTATGGCTGGGTAGGTCATGAGATTTAGGGGTATAAAGCTTGCTCTTGTCTGGCTATATGTATATATTATTCCCACCAAGCTGCCCAGAAAGCACTACACTTAATGGTCATATAACATATTAATGCCACTCTCACTTCTGGTCAGAGAAGCTTCTCTTTACAACTGGCGATGAAGTTGTCAATAAAAAAAAAATTTTAAAAACACTCCCTTGGGATCGCCTACAACCCACAAGGACAAGCCATCATGGAGAGAACTAACCGGACCCTAAAGGAACTAATTATAAAACAAAAGCCCACTATGTCGCCTAAGGACCCCCTTGGCCCGAGTGGAAGCTCTCTTTACCCTCAATTTTCTCACTTTGATGAGTCAGGACTCTCCCCAGCCTAAAACATTGGAGATCCCAACCAACCACAACGCCCTTACCCTTAGTTCGCTGGTAGGATCCTCTTAATAATATCTGGAAGGGATGCCACCCTCTTTTAACACAGGGCCAAGGGTATGCTTGTGTCTTTCCTGAGACTTAACAGATCCCGATCTGGATCCCTACCAGAAACATCCGTACAGCCACTGACTCAGGGATGGACCTTGATGAAGAGGATGATGCCAAACCCCTCAGGCCGGATACGGGACTTTAAACTTATTCCCCCTTTTTCTCCTTTCATCTCCTTTTCTACCTACTACCACATCCCAAAAACCATTTTGGACAATTCTTCTTAGGCCATCCTTGTTTGGTGTGGTGGGCCTAGATTCCCACACTTTTCCTAGGTTTTATTTTAGCCTAACTGTCACTGGATTCCTCCCCCTTCAAGCATGTACTTCTCCTTAGCCACACTTTTGCCTTTTTTGCTTATTAATGCCTCTTATGGTAATGCTACCCTCTAACCAGCCATAAATTCCTTTCCAACTCCTTTTATTACATTGATCTGCTACCATAAAGGACACTCAATGCTACTAATTATGACGCTAGAGTGAGCTCATGACAGTCACCCAACAACCTGTCCTACCCCAATCTTTTTCAGGTTCTACAGTTAATTCTTGCTTGCTGGGACCGCTCGTATGCCACAAAGCCACCACCACTTGGCCCTCCCATACCTCCTAGGCAATAGCCATACCCCTCGGGTTTTGGCACAATGCAGGTCTGGCCCAGGCCAGACCTCATGGCAAAAGAAACCAGGCCACACCCCTTGGGTTTTCTCACTATGGTGGCAGTTAGCCAATGACAGGTAAGACTCCATAAGATGGGGTAACCTAAGACAGGCACCTTTGCATGTGATGATCCCTTGGGGCCTGGGTTCAACAATGGCATGCAAAAAACCATACCAGGCCACACCCCTCGAGTTTTCTCACTGGGGTGGCGGTTAGCCAATAACAGGTAAGACTCCATGAGATGGGGCAACCTAAGACAGGCACCATGGCATGTGATGATCCTTTGGGTCCTGGAGTCAACATTGTCTTGGCAAAGAACCATGCCTCCCAGGGTTACAAAAAATAAAACAAAAAGGAGGATATGTATGGCCCAATGCAGGCCTGGCCCTAGCCAGACCACATGGCAGAAAAAACCAGGAAGAGTCTTCTGTGAACATGGCGTCCCGCTAAGGCCTGGCATGACAACAGCTACAGTCCCATGCTACGAGATGATCTGTCCAGAGACAGGCTGTCAGTGGTCACAAGAAGGGGACCACCCCATACAAGGATTGGGCAGCCAAGCCCCTTTAAAACACCCTATGATATTTTGAGTAAATGAGTTTACTGCAGCTCGCCCTCTGCCTGCTTTCACCCAATTCCCAGAGTCTATGTCATGACTCTACGCTTCTCACCCCCAACTCAGCAGAGACTGTACTGTCATTCCTGGGCTGGCCCTAGGGGGGACCCCAACATATAACATATATATATATATATATATATATATATATATATATATATATATATATATATAAAATTGATATACATATATATATATATAAACTTTTATATCTGAACAATCAGAGGTACCTGTGAAAAGCTGTTACTGACAAATAAAACATTATCAAAGTTGGGTGTGGCGGTGCATGCCTTTAATCCCAGCATTTGGGAGGCTGAGGTAGGAGGATCGCTAAGAGTTTGAGGCCACCCTGAAAGTAGAGAGTGAATTCCAGGACAGCCTGGGCTACATTGAGACCCTACCTCAAAAAACCAAACATCAAATGGACAGGACATGATATAGCATAGATGGGAGTGGCTCAAATGTCAAAACACGTTTTCCCTCGTAAGCCAGATGCACAAGGGGGCACATGCATCCAGAGTTTGTTTGAAGCAGCTGGATGCCCTGAGTGCTCATTCTCAATCTCCCCCCTCCTCTGTCAAATAATAAGTAAATGAAAAGAAAAAAGAAAGAAAATACATATCACACCAGGAAAGCCAGTGGCTTGAGAAGGTGTCTGGGGAGACATGAATGCTTACAGGATCAAGCCCCTCAGGGAAAGCTCTGATGCTCTGCACAGCAGGAGGGAGAAAGGTGCTGCAAACACATGGCTTTCATTGCAAGCAGACAGCAACATGTAGTTGATCAGGGTGGGTCCCCAACATTCATTCTTCCTGCTATGGCAAGCTAATTCCCATAATGCTGCCTTTAAGAATAACTGAAGGGGGGCTGGAGAGACGGCTTGGTGGTTAAGGCGTCTGCCTTCTAAGCCTAAGAACACCTGTTCGATTCTGCAGGTCCCACATTTAGCCAGACGTAAAGTGATTGAAGGGTGCAATGCCACACTTATCCACAAGGGGGTGCACACATCTGGAGTTAATTCACAATGGCTGAGAGGCTGCTGGCCTGCCCATTCTCTCTCTCTCTCTCTCTCTCTGGTTTTTCAAGGTAGGGCCTCACTCTCTAGCTCAGGCTGACCTGGAATTCACTGTCATCTTGGGGTGGCCTCAAACACATGACGATCCTTCTACCTCTGCCTCCCAAGTGCTGGGATTAAAGGTGTGTTCCACCATACCTGGCTGGCACGTTTTTTGTTTTTCTCTCTCTCTCGCTCTCACTCTCTCTCTCTCTGCCTCAAAAAAAAGTAACTAAAGGGGCCAGGATATGGTGGTGCACAGCATTAATCCCAGTAATAAGGAGGGCATCGGTAGGAGGATGGCAGTAAGTTTGTGACCATCCTGGTACTACAGAGTGAGTGCCAGGTCAGCCTGGGCTAGAATAAGACCCTAACTCAAAACCAAACAATCCACAACAAAACAAAAATAATTAAGGGATGGGAAGAGACATGAAGTGAGAACAATATTCAAACATGCCCTTGCCCCTTCTAACACCAGTTGGAAAATTAAGCAAATTCATGTTTGTGTAAAATAAAAAAAACTTTTAGGACTATTGAGGCAGTTTAGGATGAACGAGTCCCCAAAAATGAAAAGCAGGAATGTGCTCAAGCCTGCACTCACAGTCCCCATGTTACTACAGACCAGAGAAGTCTTCTGCTTAGCTCTTGCCTACAGGAGCTCCCCAGATCATAAACATCCTGAGGCCCTCCCTGTACCCATTTCCTAGAATTGTGATTCCAGGAAGGCTTACATTTGGTAGTGGCATTGTGGATACTCAGCCCCAAAACTTGGCATCATGGCAGGTGAGCTCAGCCCCCATTCCAAATCCATCCGTGACCCAAATTTGGGTCACAGGACAGGTTTTACCCCCTAAACCTTCCATATGTCAGGACCTTTCCATACTTTCTCCACATTCCTTCTCATAATCGAATAAAATCTCTCTAACCCTCACCTTATGACCTGTGAAGTTCATTTCTTTAAATTCCTAAGACAAGAATCTGGGGATGCCACAAATTCATAGGTGCAAAAGCACTCATCAGATACAAACAGGTTCCTCATTCTATTGCCACACTCAGATGGGTACACACACACAACATTGACAATATGCACACACATATCAACACTGAATTCTCAGACTTGTGTATACCTTTCAATTACTCATACACAATCACTGGGAGGAAGCCACTAATCCTGGGTTTTATCCCGAGTTGAGGCCCCTAGAATATGAGTGGAACTACTAACCCTGCTGAGAGTGACAGTGTGAAGCCATATCTTAGCGCTGTCACTGCTCACAATTCCACCAAAGTCCAAGCAGGTGAACCAATCAGTTTACCGGGTTGACTTGCAGAGCACAAGTGGGGTGTGTTTTACAGGAGTGACCCCCCCCAAACAGGTGCATTACTATAAGGAATGATAAGAAGACTGGAACACACCCTCTACTTAGCTGCCCAGGCAGGCAGGATGGAGGAATGGCTACAATTCCAGGTAAGGGGCCTGTGACTCTCCCCCTCCTTTTACCAGCGGTGTCAATAATAGCTCCATTACCAATTCCATTGACCTGGTTATCTATCACTGCATGGCTCTGCTGCATTACTTTTTTTTTGGTGTATGGAGATAGGGTTTCACTCTAGTTCAAGCTGACCTGGAACTCGGTACGCAGTCTCAGGGTGGCTTCAAACTCACAGTGATCCTCCTACCTCTGCCTCCCAAGTGCTGGGATTAAAGGTGTGCACCACCACACCTGGCTTCGATTAGTTTTTTTTTTTTAATCTACTTATTTATTTAACAGAGAACCATGGAGAGAGGAAATAGGTGCACCACGGCCTCCAGACACTGCAAAACAAGTCCAGATGCATGCTTTCCCTTGTGCATCTGGCTAACATGGGTCCTGGGGAAATCGAACCTGGGTCCTTAGGTTTTGAAGGTAAGCACCTTAACTGCTAAACCATCCCTCCCGCCCTCTGCTGGATTACTTTGACAGGCCTACTAGGAGAAGGCATGCTCTACTGGCATCAAGTTATATCTGGAGGAAAACACCCTCCCTACCACATTTAATTTTTTTCTTCCTGGTAAGGTCTCCCTCTAGCCCAGGGTGGCCTGAAATTCCTTATACACTATGCAGTCTTAGGCTGACTTGAACTCCCAGTGATCCTCCTACCTTGGCCTCCTGAGAGCTGGGATTAAAGGCGTGTGCCACCACACCCAGCCCTACCTCATTCTTGAATGTCTTTGTGATCCATGTATAGCAAACTAACTTTAATTTTTTTAAGTTTAAAATTATTTTATTTATTTTTGGAGAGAGACACAGAGAGTGATAGACAGAGAGGGAGAAGGAGACAGAATGGGCGCGCCAGCATTCTCAGCTGCTGCAAACGAAATCGATATGTGTGCGCCCCCTTGTGGGCAAGTGCAGCATTGCACCCTTGTGACACTTTGCATCTGGTAAATGTGGGACTTGGAGATTGGAACCGGGTCCTTAGGCTTTGCAGGCAGGTGCGTTAACCGCTAAGCCATCCCTCCAGACACCAATAACTTTTTTAAAAAATTAAAGTTGGGCTGGAGGGAGAAAGAGACAGAATGGGCGTGCCAGCATTCTCAGCTGCTAAGAACGAAATCCAGATGTGTGTGGGCCCTTGCAATGCTTTGCATCTGGCTAAACATGGGACCTGGGGATTGGAACCGGGTTCTTAGGCTTCGCAGGCAGGAGCCTTAACCGCTAAGCCATCTCTTCAGCCCAACTTTAATTATTAAAAAAAGTTATTGGGGGCTGGCGGGATGGCTTAGCGGTTAAGGCGCCTGCCTGTGAAGCCTAAGGACCCTGGTTCGATTTTCCAGGCCCCATGCAAACCAGATGCACATGGTGGCGAATCCATCTGGAGTTCGTTTGTAGTGGCTAGAGGCCCTGGTGGGCCCATTCTCTCTTTCCCTCTAATAATTAAGTAAAATATTGGCAGGAGAGATAACTTAGCATTTAAGGCACTTGCCTGCAAAGCCTAAGGACCCAGGTTCAATTCCCCAGTAACCACATAGAACCAGATGCACATGGTGGCACTCGCTTCTGGGGTCTAGTTGCAGTGGCTGGATGCCCTGTCACACCCATTCTGTCTTACTGCCTCTTTCTCAAATAAATAAGTAAAACTATTTTTTTAATTTTTAAAAAACTGTTATCTACTTTTGATTCAGTTAACTGTTTCCTTATATGTAAGCCTGTGCAGTACCCTTATAAACGACCCTAAGGTTCCATTATGAAATCTTTTTTTTTTGTTTGTTTTCCGAGGTCATCTTAGGTTGACCTGGAATTCACTATGGAGTCTCAGGGTCGCCTGGAACTCAAGGTGATCCTCCTACCTGTGCCTCCCCAGTGCTGGGATTAAAGGTGTGCACCACCATGCCCGGCCCATAAAATCTTTTTATAAGGAAGTGAGTAGCTCACCTCCTTCAAACAAGTAGCTCCAAAAGCCCCCCATCACTGACACAACTGCTGCTGAAGAATTTGGGGCATTCTTCTCCTGAGGCCAACACCTGACTCTCCTCAATCATCTCTCCATTCTCCTAACGCAGACTCATTAATTCCATTCAGTTGTATTAAGAATCCTGGCTGCATCTGAGTGGAAGGCCTTCAGACAGCAAAGCTAGGGACACTGAGATGTGTTCCCACTGCCAGTGACATTTTCAATGTAAGTCACATTTTGGCATTAGCCATCTGATATGTTACTAAGACAAGGCAATTTAGTTTAAGGTCCTGGAATAGATCTGGGAAGAGGTCAATCAGGCATTCACCCTAACCTGGGCATGGTGGCAATATCAGCACCTGAGCAGACCTTTGAGAAAACTCTTTAGCAGCCCAAGGATTCCTGCTTCCTAATATCCTTGAGTGTGAAACAATTTCCTCCACTTGGCACCATTTGATGTTTTATTTATTTATTTATTTATTTTTAATTCTTTTATTTATTTATTAGAGACAGAGAGAGGGGGAGAGAGAGAGTGAGTGAGTGAGAATGGGTGCACCAGGGCCTCGAGCCACTGCAAATGAACTCCAGACACATGTGCCAGCAAGTGCATCTGGCTTACATGGGACTGGAGAATTGAACTGGGATCCTTAGGCTTCATAGGCATGTGTCTTAACTGCTAAGCCATCTCCCCCACCCCCATTTGATGTTAATTTTTTTTTTTTGAGGTAGGGTTTCACTGTAGCTCAGGCTGACCTGGAATTCACTCTGTAATCTCAGAGTGGCCTTGAACCCACAGTGATCCTCCTACCTCTGCCTCCCAAGTGATGGGATTAAAGGCATGCGCCACCAGGCCTGGCCTTAATGTCATTTTTAAAAGCCCCCCCATCAGATGCACACGGGGATTCATGCATCTGGAGTTCATCTGAAGTGGCTGGAGGGCCTGGGGCACCCATTCTCTACCTCTGTGCTTGTTTCTCTCTCAAATAAATAAATAATTTTTTTTTTAAAGCAGACCCCAGGGTTGGACTGAAGAGATGGCTTAGTGCTTAAGGCACTTGCCTGCAAAGGCAAAGGAGTCTGGTTCGATTCCCAGTATCGATGCGCATGCATCTAGAGTTTGTTTGCAGTGGCTGGAAGCCCTGGTGTGCACATTTTCTCTATCTCTCTGCCTCTTTCCCTCTCTCAAATAAATAAAAATAAAAATAAAAGCCCCCAGGTTTTTTGCCTTAAACCTGGTGGCATAGATGTACAGATGGGGCCTTCTCTGCCCTTTGTCATCAGCCTCGACCTTGAGTGCACAGGTACGATGCTCTGACTGACTGAAATATTGTTTCCTGTATGGGATGTGCCCTCACTATTGAGAGTAAGTCATTCTAATAAACCAGGAGCGGCACCCTTTGCTTGTCTAACAATGTCCACATTCTCACTCTAAGGAGAGAAGGTAAAACACACCGACTGGCTTAGGTGGCCTGAAGACTAGGTGCATGTGTCTTGGCCCTGGCCAGGCCCCAAACCTTCTTTCTGCAGTCGATAACACCAGGGTGGGGCTCCTAACCCCTGCATGCCTGAGTTAAGACACCTGGCTCACCCTCGCCATGCAACACACCCGTGCTCCTCTCATGAGCTTGTGTCTGCAGCCCAGGTCAGCAGTGGGAAACACCTGTGTGAAGTACAACCCCGCCACTGCCGGAAACCAGTCCTTTGACCACCCAGGGCGGGGGCGGTGCCTTAACCTCAGAACACCTACACCTGCCCCACACCCATCCACAAGGATTACATTTCCTCAGCGTCTCCTACAAGGTCATTTCTATCCCTTCTCACCTGTAGCCACCAACCAAAGTGGGTGGCGTTTGTGGAGTATAGCAAGGAGATGGAGAGGCACTGGGCACTCACATGACAGGAACCGCTTGAACTTGCTTTTCCCTCTTCTCTTAATGCAGTTTCTCCAGGCTCTCCACCGTGGGCTGTCCAGCATTGGGATAGCAATGCAAATAATGGGGTAAACCCCACATGGCATTATGGAGTATTTGTGAGTAAAAAAATGGTATAAGGGTCTGGAGGGATGGCTTAGTGCATAAGCCACTTGCCTGCAAAGCCAAAGGACCTTGGTTCAATTCCGCAGGACCCACATAAAGCCAGGTGCACAATGTGGCTCATGCATCTGGAGTTCAGCCACATGGTTGCCTTTCCTTGGTTGTATCCTTCCCTCAATAAATATCAAAAACTTCAAGCCGGGCGTGGTGGCACACGCCTGTAATGCCAGCCCTCGGGAGGCAGAGGTAGGAGGATTGCCGTGAGCTCGAGGCCACCCTGAGACTACAGAATGAATTTCAGCTCAGCCTGGTCTAGAGGAAGACCCTACCTCAAAAATCAAAAACAACAACAAAACTTCAGCCAGGAGTGGTGGTGCATGCCTTTAATCCTAGCACTCATGAGGCAGGGCTAGGAGGATAACAGTGATTTCAAGGCCACCCTGAGACTACATAGTGAATTCCAGGTCAGCCTGAGCTACAGTGAAACCCTACCTCGACAAAACCATTTTATAATATAATATAATATAATATAATATAATATAATATAATATAATATAATATAATATAAATATAATATATATATATATATATATATATATATATTTTTTTTTTTTTCCAGGCTGGAGAAATACCTTATTGGTTAAGGGACTTGCCTGCAAAACCCAAGAACCCAAGTTAGATTCCCGAGGACCCAAGTAAGCCAGATGCACAAGGTGGCACATACGTCTGGAGTTTGTTTGCAGTGGCTGGAAACCCTTGCCCTCCCATTATCTCTCTCTTTCACTTTCTCTGTCAAATAAATAAGTAAACTAGAATAAAATATTTCAAATAATAATAAACTGTTTCATCTCACCCAGCTTTTCCATATACTTTTCAATGTCATTAGTTAGTTGTTAACTGTTGACCCCAGGCAAAGGCAGAATAGACTACATTATGGAGAACATATGGCTCAGTCATGGTAAGAAGTGTGCAGAAGTTACTGACGTATAGACAGTCCCCAGAGACACAAACCTCACCATTGGGATAGCAATGTAAATAATGGGGTAAACCCCACATGGCATTATGGAGTATTTGTGAGTAAAAAAATGGTATAAGGGTCTGGAGGGATGGCTTAGTGCATAAGCCACTTGCCTAGAAAGCCAAAGGACCTCGGTTCAATTCCGCAGGACCCACATAAAGCCAGGTGCACAATGTGGTTCATGCATCTGGAGTTCGTTTGTAGTGGTTGGAGTCCCTGGTGCACCCATTCTCTCTCTCCCTCTTTCTCTCTATCAAATAAATAAATAAAAATAAAATATCTTAAAAATATACAATGATGGGCTGCAGAGATGGATCAGCAGTTAAAGGGTATGCCTGCAAAGCCTAAGGACCCCCGTTCAATTCTCCAGGTCCCACCTAAGCCAGATGCACATGGTGACACATGCGTCTGGAGTTTGTTTGCAGTGGCTAGAGACCCTGCCATTCCCATTCTTGCTCTCTGCCTCTCTCTTTCTCTAATAAATAAAAGTGTGCTTTCTATTTATGTATTTATGTATGTATGTATGTGTGTGTGTGTGTGTATATATATATATTTAAATACCCAGTGAGGTCGTCATTACATATCTTGTCTTGAGAGGACATCTATGACCAGAAAGTTAAGCCCATGCAGGTGAGTGCTGCCATGACCCCTTAAGATCCTCTCACCTTCATTCTTCCCTTAAGGAGGAGAGCAAGTGACCCTACCATTTACGACCTTACCATGCCCAATAAATGTCAGCTGCCAGAGGATGGCAAGCATTAAACAAAGAAGTCACAGCATGCCAGCCACCCTGTGCTGCCCCCAGAAGGGGCCCCACACTTGCAACCCATTTCCCCAGTGTGGACCTACGGCTGCTCATCTCAGCACTTTTGGAAATAGAGAGTCACATGACTGGCAGGGGTTCAGTACGCCATCTGAACACTCCCTCTTCAGTGGGCTCCTGCAGGTTGTGACCACAGGTGGCACACAATACAAGGAGAGAAGCACATGCTTCCAGGAAATGCCACCTGAGAAACACTTCTCCAATAACGCACCCAAGTGTATGACCTCACCCAAGAAGAGTTCTCTTTCCAGAATTTACTCTCTGAAAAAATCTTTTCCAGGGAGGCACCCCAGTGTGTGACCAACCCCAAGAACAGTTTGTTTCCACCGAAATCATCTGATAACCCTTCTCTGGAAAGAACCCCAATCACCCATAAGAGCAGCTTGTTCCCCCAGAATACAGCCTATGAAAGCAACTTCCCCAAGGAGTGATCACCATAGACACACATGATGACAGGAGCTCATTCACCGGGATTCCATAGCCTGAACAGAACTTCACCAGATGCCAGTCCCAGGGGAGGATCCCAGCCTCTACACACAACATATCCCTGAGCTGGAAGAAATTATGAGCTGGGCGTGGTGGCACACACCTTTAATCCCAGCACTGGTAAGACAGAGGTAGGAGGCCACCCTGAGACTACACAGTGAATTCCAGGTCAGCCTGGGCAAGGAGGAGACCCTACATCAAAAAATAATAATAATAATAATAGAAAAAAAAGAAAGAATAAGAAAGTATTGTAAATTGTATCATAAAATATGTTGCGGCTACGGATCAAAGTAGAAGCTGCACTTCCAAAACAAAGTGGATCCAATAAAAAGTGAACAACGGAGTCACACAGCACACACAAAACTGTTTAGGTTAGGCAGCCAAGATGTACTCATGACTTTTATATATATATATATTTTGTTTGCTTGTTTGTTTTTTTTTTTTTTTCGAGGTAGAGTCTCACTCTAGCCCAGGATGACCTGGAACTCACTATGTAGTCTCAGGGTGGCCTCGAACTCATGGTGATCCTCCTACCTCTGCCTCCTAAGTGCTGGGAATAAAGGTGTGCGCCACCACGCTAGGCTTTATATATGGTTTTTTAATGTCCTTTGCAATTGACAAATGATAATTGTATGGATGTATGGGACAAGTGATGTAATAGATCTCTCACCCCAGAAAGATCAATTCTGCTGCACCCCTGTTGTAGCAGGCAGCTTTGGGTTTGCTGAGATGAACTTCCAGACCAGGAACAGTTATGGAGGAAAGGATTTACTGAAGCTTACAGATCCAGGGAAGTTCCATCATGGCAAGGAAGCTGGCCTGCTTTCACAGGACCAAACACAGAGAGAAACCCACAAGCCAAAAGCCACACAGCACAACACACCCCAGGAACTCCAGCTAGGCACACTTTGCATATATCTTTAGATTGAAATCCCAAACCCACCACCACACCTTGAGATCCACCCAGTGACACTGCCTCCACCCAGGTGGCTGCAGAAGCAAACTACAAACTAAGAAAACACTGAATATATTGGGGGACACCTATTCAAACCGCCACACCTGTCTTATGTAGAAATTGAGAAAGCTGAACTGGAGGTAGCAAGGGAGAGCATAAGTTAAGATGGGAGGAGGCATGAGGGTCTGTGGTATAACAATGTGAGCACAGTGAAGAATAAACCCTGTAGGCAGGACGTGATGGTGCACACCTTTAATCCCAGCATGTAGGAGTCAGAGGTAGGAGGATCACCATGAGTTCGAGGCCACCCTGAGACTACATAGTGAATTCCAGGTCAGCCTGGACCACAGAGAGACCCTACCTCAAAAAACCAAATAAATAAATAAATAAGAATAAACCCTGCATATTTTAAAGTCCCTAAGAGTCCCTTTCACCTGACTTGCTGCTTTTAAGTAGTGGGGTAGAAGAGACTGACGCCATGGATGCTGGGCCACAGGGTGGGGATCAGCCTGGCATGGACTCAGTCATTCACAACAGGGAGGCAGGCAGCAAGTCCAAGCAGAAGTTTGCTGGCAACACACGCCTGGCCTCTGTTCAGAACAGGAGGTGTGTAAACTGCCCTAGTCTTGTCCACATGAAATCCTCAAAGTAAGGAACTCTGTCTGCCCCAGCTCTGGCCTTATTCAGCGTCCTATTTAGAGCCAGGGAGCTGAAATGAATGAATGCTCAAAGGTCCATGGAGGTGAGAAGCCTGCTGGGTGAAACAAGCATCAGGCATTGTTTGATGGGTAATGTCTGTCCTAGCCTACATGCTTTGGGCCAGGAGAAATGGTCGTCAGCATGGGAGGAGACACCACTCTCCCGGAGACAATTACTAGTCAAACTAGCCTAACTGTATGCAGACAGGTTAGCTAGATAAAGAACACAGCCCACAGGAAGTTCTATGTGGGGCAGCCTCCTGCCTTTCTTTTCAGAGCCCCAAGGCAGCAATAGTGGCTTTGAGTAAAGCTTTGTCAAACCTCAGCTAGGAAGAGTCCCCAAGGAAAGCTGCATCCTGTTCTCCTCCAGTACTGCCAGGTCAGCCTGGACTAGATCGAGACCCTATCTCAAAACAAACAAACAAAAAAAAAAGATGAAGAAAGAAAAAGTCACTAGCCAGGGTGGTGGTGCATGCCTTTAATCCCAGCACTCGGGTGGCAGAGGTAGGAGGATCGCCTAAATAAATAAATGTATATATTATTCCCACCAAGCTGCCCTGAAAGCACCACACTTAATGTTCATATTCACATATTAATGCTACTCTCACTTCTTGTTAGAGAAGCTTCTCTTTACAGATGGCGATGACCACTGGGATGACCCAAAAGGCAACATAGTGCTGAGAAGAAGGGATGGAGGAGTGCCCAGCACTGAAACATCTGTCACACCCTCAAGGCTCAGGGACCATTGCGGAAGAGGGGCGGATAGAATGGAAGAGCCAAAGGAAGGGTATGACTTCTTACAATGCAACTGCCCAGACAGAAATTGGCCTCGATATCTATGACCTTGCAGTGCCTTGCAATTCCTTCTGCAAGACCCTCATAATAGAAGAAAAAGGTGATGACATCAAATTAAAAGAGACTAATGGAGAGAGGAGGGGTTACAATGGAGATTGGCATCTAAAGGGGAATGGGGAGGGGAGGGAAATATCATGCATTTTTGTATGTAAGTATAGAAGTTGTAAACAAAAACAATATTGTAATACCAAAAAAAAAAAATGTAAGCTCACACGAAAAGGCTGGCTTGGGCACAACATAGTGTGTGCTTCATGGATTATTCCCCAGCAACAACACTTCACTAAGATGGGGACCCCAAAAAGCCTGCTGCCAGTTTCCCCCTTCCATCTAAGGCCTAGAGATTGCCAGGGACATGATGCATTTACCAAACTGTCTGTGTGACCCACAGAACAACAGGCTACCTTCATTTATGATCTAGAGCAATGCTTCTTACACTTATTTTTATTTATTTATTCATTTGACAGAGAAAGAGGGAGAGACCCAAAGAGGCAGAGAGAGAGAGAGAGAATGAGAATATGGGCCTGCCAGGGCCTCCAGCCACTGTAAACAAACTCCAGATACGTGTGCCCCTTTTTGCAGCTGGCTAACGTGGGTCCTGGGGAATCAAACCTGGGTCCTTTGACTTTGCAGGCAAAGACTTTAACTGCTAAGACATCCCTCCAGCCCTGCTTATTACCCTTTTTATAGTTGTGACCCTCACCCACCCTCAACCAAATGTTTTCCCAGCTCCATTGATTTAGTTATGATCATCACTCTTGATCATATCACAGATCAGATCACAGATAACATGGAAAGGTTGCAGGTATTCCTAATAGGGAGAGATGGGGAGCCTGCTTCAGGTGCTTTCCGGGGGCCTCGTTATTGTTTTCACACTGAGAGTCCCTGGATCTTGCTGGTATCTTCTTTCAGCTGGACCTTGCCTTCGCACTAGGTGAGAGAAACTTCATTTTACAGATAAGTTGTCAGATTGATGGGCTGGAAATACACTGCTTAATCAGGGATCAGGTGCTAGACTGAATCTTATTTTGAAATGAAACAATATCTTAAAATTCACCCCATCAGTTGGAAGTTTAAAGCATGCCGGACATGGTGGAGCATGCCTTGAATCCCAGCACTCGGAAGGCAGAGGTAGAAGAATTGCCGTGAGTTCGAGGCCACCCTGAGACTACAGAGCAAATTCCAGTTCAGCCTGGTCCAGAGTAAGACCCTACCTCGAAAAACCAAAAATGTAAAAATAAATAAATAAATAAATAAATAAATAAATAAATAAATAAATAAATCTTTAAAAAAGAAGAAGTTTAAAGCCTGCAGTAGCTGGGATGCATGAAATACAGGTGAATGGGCTATGTGGGGTGTGTTTCCATATGAATAACACACCCCAACTGGGACGATGTATGTAAGGTGATGTATGTAAGGATGAGGGAGGAAGATCACCAGGAGTTCAAAGTCAGCTGGAATAGAGAGACCCTGCTTCCAAACAAACAAACAAATTGTTAGAGGAGGCCCAGCATGGTGGCACACACCTTAAATTCGAGCACTCAGGAGGCCAAGGTGGGAGGATCACCGTGAATTTAAGGCCAGCCTGAGAACAGAGTGAATTCCAGGGCAGCCTGGGCTAGAGCAAGACTCTACCTTGAAAAACCCAAAAAAAAAAAAAAAAGGCTGGAGGGATGGCTTAGCAGTTAAGGCATTTGCCTGCAAAGCCTAAGGACCCTGGTTCGATTCTCCACATAAGCCACATGCACAAGGTGGCGAACACTTCTGGAGTTTGTATGCAGAAGCTAGAGGCTCTGGCCCACCCATTCTCACTCCCCCCTCTCTTTCCCTCTCTCTGTCTCTAAGGAATAAATAAATAAATGAATAAAACAAAAAATGTGAGAGGAGATTTGAGTTCATTTACTTTACTGGATCATCACTGTCACTGAAGATGAGAATCAATCAACTTTCCTTAAGCACACAGGGATGTCTGTGCAGGGTGCTTGACAGAGAGGTAGGACTGCAACACTGACATGGAGCAGCAGTGTTTATTTGTCAACTCTGACATGGGATCAGGGGATTCCTATCCAAAGACTGAACCCCAGTCACAGTGGAAATCTTATTTAATTTTTATTTATTTCTTAATATTATTTTTTGGTTTTTCGAGATAGGGGATGACCTGGAATTTACTATGTAGTCTCAGGGTGGCCTCTAACTCATGGCAATCCTCCCACCTCTGCCTCCCGAGTGCTGGGATTCAAAGCGGCACCACCACGCCCACCTTATTTAGTATTTCTTTATTGGATTTCAGTAGAAATTTTGTAAGGACACATCCTATGTTGGCACCATCATTTCCCTATGCCTGCCACCATCCCACGGAGGGTCTATCCCTGTGGCATGGTGGGTATTCACCATGGGTTAAGGGGTATGAGTGTGGGAGCAGCAGTCTGTCAGTGGGGGAGTCAAGGCCTCTGCATATTGCTGCACACCCTCTGACTCTTCCCCCTTCTCTTCCACACAATTCCCCCTGGGCTAGACCAAGACACTACCTCAAAAAAGGGGCTGAAGAGATGGCTTAGTGGTTAAGGCATTTCCTGCAAAGCTAAAGGACCCTGGTTTGATTCCCCAGGACCTACATAATCCAGATGCACAAGGGGTGCATGCATCTGGGTTTGTTTGTGGTGGCTGTAGGCCCTGATACCCATTCTCTCTCTCTCTCTGTCAAATAAATAAATGAATAAATAAAAATAAATAAATAAATAAATAAATAAATAAATAAAATATTTTAAATAAATATTTTAATAAAATAAAATTATTTTTAAATCCAAACTACCAGGCCCATTCCAGGCTGAGGTCACGACATACACAGTTTTCTTCCCTTTGTTCTGGGATGGACTTGTTCTCAATGTGTTTTCAGAAAAAGTGGGAACAACTTCTGAGATTACGAATGTCTTAGCACAGACCTGGAATTCACTCTGTAGTCTCAGGGTGGCCTTGAACTCATGGTGATCCTCCTACCTGTCTCCAAGGGCTGGGATTAAAGGCATGCCCCACAAAGCCCGGCCCTTTAAAAAAAATTTTTACTATTATTTATTTGACAGAGAAAGAGGGAAAGAGAGGGAAAGAGAGGGAAAGAGAAGGAGAAAGAATGAACACACCAGACCTCCAGCCACTGCATGCACCCCCTTGTGCAGCTGGCACAAGGATGTGGGTCCTGGGGCATCGAACCTGTGTCCTTTGGCTTTTCAGTCCAACCCCTTAACTGCTAAGACACCTGTCCAGCCCTAGATAGCACCATTTTTATCCAAGTTAGCCTGGGTTAGAGGGAAACCCTATCTTGAAAAACCAAAAATAAATAAAAAAATATATATATAAATAAACAAAGCTGTTTGCAAGAGGGAGGGCATTCCTACAGGATGAGTGGGACAGTCTCCACATGACACACCTCGTGCTGTGGGCGTCCCTGAAAACAGACGTCATCAGATGTCCACTGAGCTCAGGATTCCGAGCCTTCCTTCCCCGCATCTGCTGTGGGAAATCCCTCGGCACCTCAAAGCATGTCTGTGATTCCAAGACACCTCCATGGTGTCCACTGTCCATGGGTGCTCAGTAAGAGGCAAGCAAGGCCTAGCAAACTGGCCTTCTTGGAAGAGGACAACCCATGTCCCGTCCATGGCAAGTTTGAAATCGTTATGTCAAAAGACACAGTCAGCTAGGACGGCACATGGGTGGGATGCACACCGCGTCATCCTTTCTGATGGAGAACACCACGTGACATGACAGTGTCCTACATGTATCCAAAACATGACTACACATTTTGTGGTGAATGGGAAGATGTGGGCAGAAATGAGGTACTGGCAGGTTTATTTCATTTTATTTTTCTTTTTAACTATTTTTTATTCTTATTTATTTATTTGAGAAAGGGAAAGAGGCAGAATGTGTGTGTGTGTGTGTGTGTGTGTGTGTGTGTGTGTGAGAGAGAGAGAGAGAGAGAGAGAGAGAGAGAAAGAGAAAGGAGAATGGGCAAGAAAGAGGGAGAATGGGCACAGGGCTTCCATCCACTGCAAAGCGAACTCCCGATGCATGCGTCCTCTTGTACATCTGGCTTATGTGGGTCCTGGGAATCAAACCGCGGTCCTTTGGGTTTGCAGTCCAGCACCTTAACTGCTGAGCCATCTCTCCACTTCTTTTTTTTTGAGGTAGGGTCTCACTCTAGCCCAGGCTGACCTACAATTTACTATGTATTCTCAGGTTGTCCATGAATACACGGCCATCCTCCTAGCTATGCTTCCCAAGTGCTGAGATTCAAGGTGAGCACCACCATGTCCTGCTAGGTTTTTGGTGTTAGCTTTTTTATTTTCTGGTTTTTGAGGTAGGGTCTCACTCTGGCCCAGGCTGACCTGGAAATCACTATGTAGTCTCAGGGTGGCCTGAACTCATGGTGATCCTCCTACCTCTGCCTCCCGAGTGCTGGGATTAAAGGCATGCACCACCATGTCTTGCTAGGTTTTAAATTTTTAATTGTGTGTGAATTTTTAGCACACATGCTGGGATATTTAATTCATGATAATTAATGAAAATCAAAATGCTGCATGGGCATAGTTTAATACCTCAGTTTTATTATATTTGGTTTACTGACAAAATTGTTAGTTCTGACGGGTCTTAATATGAAGTCACTAAGGGCAGGAGGATGGCGACAGACACATAAGGAAGTGGATTATCCACATTCCTCAAGAAAATGCCCAGCCATCACCCCTCCTTGCCTGCAATGCCCCAGGTCATGGTTTCCTGCCCCCTTATTTTGTAAATCACCTGGTCACTGTTCTGGTGTCACAGCCTGGCTATCTTAGATCTCCCCTCAGCTCTTCCCTTCCTCACCTTCCCCAACAGAAAGCTCTATAAAGCCCATGACCTGAGGAACTCATGTGGCCTGTGCTTCTCTCTCGTGAGCCAGCCCTGGCAGCTCATGCTTTTCCTGAATAAAAGCCTTCATCTTTGCCTCAGAGTTGTTTTGTGTGGTTGTGGTCAATCCCGAACCTTACCAAAATGAAGATCCAAAATATTACAAATAACGGAATAAGAAGAATAAATAATAAAATAAAATAAAATAAAATAAAATACAGCTGAACATAGCTGGAAGAGTTAAGACTTGCTACAGAGTAGATTTCTGTAGGGTCTTATTATAAACCCTTAGAAGCACAACCATGTGGGCCTGGAGAGATGGCTCAGCGGTTAAGCGCTTGCCTGTGAAGCCTAAGGACCTGCCTTAACGGCTAAGCAAATTCTCCATGAAAGTGTTAATTGTCATCTGTTCTGTGCTATTCCTGCAAGTTTGCCATTCAAGTACAGTAAACACTTGAAAAAGGAAAAAGAAGCTGGGCGTGGTGGTGCACACCTTTAATCCCAGTACTCGGGAGGCAGAGGTAGGAGGATCACCCTGAGTTCGAGGCCACCCTGAAAATACAGAGTGAATTCCAGGTCAGCCTGAACTAGAGTGAGTCCCTACCTGAAATAAACCAAAAAATAAATAAATAAAAAGGAAAAAATTGCTTTCTAGGTTCTATTTTAAATCAATTTTTCCTATTTATTTATTTAAGAGAGAGAATGAATGTGCCAGGGTCTCCAGCCATTGCAAAAAAAAAAAAAAAAAAAAAAAAAAAGAAAGAAAGAAAGAAAGAAAAAGAAAGAAAGAAATCCCTCCAGGTGCATGGATCTCCTTGTACATGTGGCTTTATGGTGGATCTGGGGAACTGAAACTGAGTCCTTAGGCTTTGCAGGCCAAGGCCTTTAACCATTAGGCCATGGTCTCAGCCCATGACCTAGTTTCTTCATTCCTTTATAGCATGTCTTCCATTTATTTTACTTTATTTTGTTTGTTTCTTTCATGACCCACCTAATCACTATGGTGGTCAGAACAGCCTCTGTAGTCACTCTAGACAGCTATGCACCCAGCCGCTTGCAACTCATGATGGCCCAAGAAGACGGCAAAGCATGGAATTTCCTACCCAGTTAATACATATATTCTGGGCTTAGCGGTTAAGGCACATGCCCGTGAAGCCTAAGGACCCTGGTTCTATTCTCCAGGTCCCACGTATGCCAGATACACAAGGTGGCGCATGCGACTGGAGTTCGTTTGTAGTGGCTGGAGGCCCTGGTGCACCATTCTCCCCCTCTCTAATAAGTAAATACATGAAATTTATTTTATTTTATTTATTTTTGGCTTTTCAAGGTAGGGTCCCACTCCAATAAATAAAATAAAAATTTAAATAAATAAATAAATATTTTCCCTTGCTCCAGGATGTAAACAGAATGTTCAGCATAATTTGGGGGCAAATAAAGAGGAGGAACAGTGACTGAAATTCATGGACATTCTTCACACCACTGCCCAGACAAGGTTGTAAACACCTATACTTCCAGCATGCAGGAGGATGAGCTGACAGAAGAGGATTGTCATGTGCTCAAAGCCAGCCTAGGCCACACAGTAAAATCCTGCCTCAAATAATAGTAGAAAAAAAAGTAGATGGGAGTGATGTGGCCCACGCCTTTAATCCCAGCACTTGGGAGGCAGAGGTAGGAGGATTGCTGTGAGTTTGAGGACACCCTGAGACCACATAGTGAATTCCAGGTCAGCCTGGACTAGAGTGAAACCTTACCTCGAAAAATGAAAAAAAATACATAAAAAGATAAACTACTACCTCTATTCACTAAGTCACCATTTACATCGTGCAATATGCCAAGTTAATGTGGCATTCACAAAGTTTTAATTCTTTTCTCCTTACTTGTAGTGCTGGCAAAAAGAAAAAATACATTGTTGGGCATGGTGGTGCACGCCTTTAATCCTAGCACTTGGGATGCAGAGGTAGGAAGATCACTGTCGTATGAGACCACCCTGAGACTACCTAGTGAATTCCAGGACAGCCTGGGCTAGAGAGAGACCCTACCTCAACAGGGTACCTTCCAAAAGGTGTTACTGACAACTAAAACATTATCAAAACCGGGCATGGGGGCACACACCTTTAACCCCAGTACTTGGGAGGCAGAAGGAGGAGGATTGCTAAGAGTTTGAGGCCACTCTGAGACTACATAGTGAATTCCAGGTCAGCCTGGGCTACAGTGAGACCCTACCTCAAAAATCCAAACATTATCAAATGGCCAGGATATGATATAACAAAGCTGTGAGTGGCTCAAATTTCAAAATGGGTTTTCCACGTAAACCAGATGCACAAGGGGCACATGCATCTGGAGTTTGTTTGCAGCAGCTGTATGCCCTGCGTGCTCATTCTCAATCTCTTTCTCCCCCCACCCTCTTTCTCTGTCAAATAATAAGTAAATAAAAGGTAAAAACAAAGAAAATACATATCACACTAGGAAAGCCAGTGGCTTGAGAAGGTGTCTGGGGAGATAAGAATGCTTACAGGATCAAGCCCCTCATGGAAAGCTCTGATGCTCTGCACAGCAGGAGGGGGAGGGAGGTGCTGCAAACACATGGCTTTCATTGCAAGCAGACAGCAACATGTAGTTGATCGGGGTGGGTCCCCAACATTCATTCTTGCTGCTATGGCAAGCTAATTCCCATAATACTGCCTTTAAGAATAACTGAAGGGGGGCTGGAGAGACGGCTTGGTGGTTAAGGCGTCTGCCTGCTAAGCCTAAGAACACCTGTTCGATTCTGTAGGTCCCACGTTTAGCCAGATGTAAAGCGATTCAAGGGAGCAATGCCACACTTGTCCACAAGGGTGTGCACATCTGGAGTTAATTCACAGTGGCTGAGAGGCTACTGGTGCAGCCATTTTTGTTTGTTTGGTTTTTCAAGGTAGGGTCTCACTCTAGCTCAGGCTGACCTGGAATTCACTATGTCATCTCAGGGTGGCCTTGAACTCATGGCGATCCTCCTACTATGCCTCCCGAGTGCTGGAATTAAAAGCATGTGCCACCATAGCTGGATGTCATGCCTATTCTCTCTCTCTCTCTCTCTCTCTCTCTGTCTGCCTCTAAAAAGTAACTAAAGGGGCCAGGATATGGTGGCACACACCTTTAATCCCAGCAATAGGGAGGGCAAAGGAACAAGGATGGCTGTGAGTTTGAGACCATCCTGGTACTACAGAGTGAGTGCCAGGTCAGCCTGGGCTAGAATAAGACCCTAACTCAAAACCAAACAACCCGCAATAAAATAAGAATAATTAAGGGATGGGAAGAGACATGAAGGGAGAACAATATTCAAACATGCCCTTGCCCCTTCTAACACCAGTTGGAAAAAAATCAAGCAAATCCATGTTTATGTCACAACAAAACATCAACAACAACGACAAAAGTTTAGGACTACTGAGGCAGTTTAGGATGAATGAGTCCCCCAAAGTGAAAAGCAGGAATGTGCTCAAGCCTGCGCTAGCATCCCCATGTTACTACAGACCAGAGAAGTCTTCTGCTTAGCTCGTGCCTACAGGAGCTCTCCAGATCATAAACATCCTGAGGCCCTCCCTGTACCCCTTTCCTGGAATTGCGATTCCAGGAAGGCTTACATTTGGTAGTGGCATTGTGGATACTCAGCCCCAAAACTTGGCATCATGGCAGGTGAGCTCAGCCCCCAGTCCAAATCCATCCGTGACCCCAATTTGGGCCACAGGACAGGTTTTACCCCCTAAACCTTCCATATGGCAGGACCTCTCCATACTTTCTCCACGTTCCTTCTCACAATCAAATAAAATCTCTCTAACCCTCACCTTATGAACTCTGAACTTCATTTTTAAAATTTTTTATTTTTATTTTTTTATTTCAGAGGGACAGAGAGAGAGAGAGGCAGGAAGAGAAAGATAGAGGCAGACAGAGAGAGGCAGGTAGAGAGAGAGAGAGGCAGGTAGAGAGAGAGAGAGAGGCAGGCAGAGAGAGAGAGAGAGGGGCAGGCAGAGAGAGAGAGAGAGGGGCAGGCAGAGAGAGAGAGAGGGGGCAGAGAGAGAGAGAGAGGCAGAGAGAGAGAGAGAGAGGCAGAGAGAGGGGGGCAGGCAGAGAGAGAGAGAGGGGGCAGAGAGAGAGAGAGAGGGCAGGCAGAGAGAGAGAGAGAGAGGAGAGAGGGCAGGCAGAGAGAGAGAGAGAGAGAGGCAGAGGCAGAGAGAGAGAGAGGGGCAGGCAGAGAGAGAGAGAGAGAGAGAGGGCAGGCAGAGAGAGAGAGAGAGAGAGAGAGAGGCAGGCAGAGAGAGAGAGAGGCAGGCAGAGAGAGAGAGAGAGAGAGGCAGAGAGAGAGAGAGAGAGAGCAGGCAGAGAGAGAGAGAGGCAGAGAGAGAGAGAGAGAGAGAGAGAGAGAGAGAGAGAGGCAGAGAGAGAGAGAGAGAGGCAGAGAGAGAGAGAGAGAGAGGCAGAGGGAGAGAGAGAGAGAGGCAGAGAGAGAGAGGAGAGAGAGGAGGCAGAGGGAGAGAGAGAGAGGCAGAGGAGAGAGAGAGGCAGAGGGAGAGAGAGAGGCAGAGGGAGAGAGAGAGGCAGAGGGAGAGAGAGAGGCAGAGGGAGAGAGAGAGGCAGAGGGAGAGAGGGAGAGAGAGAGGCAGAGGGAGAGAGAGAGGCAGAGGGAGAGAGAGAGGCAGAGGGAGAGAGAGAGAAGAGAGAGAATGTGTGTGCCAGGGCACCCAGCCACTGCAAACGAACTCCAGATGCATGTGACACTTTGTGCATCTGGCTTACATGGGTCCTGGGGAATTGAGCCTCAACCCGGGGCCCTTTAGCTTCGCAGGCAAGCGCTTAACCACCAAGCCATCTCTCCAGGCCCTAAATTTCACTTCTTTAAATTCCTAAGACAAGAATCTGGGGATGCCACAAATTCATAGGTGCAAAAGCACTCATCAGATACAAACAGCTTCCACATTCTATTGCCATACTCAGATGGGTACACACACAAAACATGACAATATGCACACACATATCAACACTGTGAATTCTCAGACTTGTGTTTATCTTTCAATTTCTCACACACAATCACTGGTAGGAAGCCACTAATCCTGGGTTTTATCCCGAGTTGAGGCTCCTAGAATATGAGTGGAACTACTAACCCTGCTGAGAGGGACAGTGTGAAGCCATATCTTAGCGCTGTCACTGCTCACAATTCCACCAAAGTCCAAGCAGGTGAACCAATCAGTTTACCGGGTGGATTTGCAGAGCACAAGGGGGGTGTGATTTACAGGAGAGTGTGGGTGACCCCAAAACAGCTGGATTACTGTAAGGTCTACCCCATCAGGGATGATAGAAAAACAGACCGCACCCTCTACTTAGCAGCCCAGGCAGGCAGGAAGGAGGAATGGCTACAATTCCAGGGAAGGGGCCTGTGCCCCTCCCCCTCCTGATACCAGCTCAATAATAGCTCCATTACCAATTCCATAGACCTGGTTATCTATCACTGCATGGTTCTGCTCCACTACTTTTTTATGAGATAGGGCTTCACTCTAGTTCAAAGTGACCTGGAACTCACTATGTAGTCTCAGGGTGGCCTCAAACTCACAGTGATCCTCCTACCTACGACTCCTGAGTGCTGGGATTAAAAGCGTGCACCACCACGCCTGGCTTCGATTAGTTGTTTTTATTTTTAATCTATTTATTTATTCAGCAGAGAAAGAGAGAGAGAATAGGTGCGCCAGGGACTCCAGGCACTGCAAACCAACTCCAGGTGCATGCTCCCCCTTGTGCAGCTGGTGAACATGGGTTCTGCTGGAGAATTTGGGGCGTTCTCCTGAGGCCCACACCTTTCTCTCCTCAATCATCTTTCCATTCTCCTAATGCAGACTCACTAATTCCATTCAGCTATTAAGAATCCCAGCTGCATCTGGAGTGGAAGGCCTCCAGACAGCTGTGTTCCCACAGCCAGTGACATTTTCAATATAAGTCACATTTTGGCATTAGCCATCTGATCTGTTGCTAAGACAAGGCAATTTAGTTTATGGTACTGGCATAGATCTGGGAAGGGGTCAATCAGGCATTCACCCTAACCTGGGCATGGTGACAATATCTGTACCCGAGCAGACCTTTGAGAAAACTCTTAAGCAGCCCAAGGATTCCTGCTTCCTAATATCCATCAGTGCAAAACAATTTCCTCCACTCAGCACCATTTCACGTTTTAAGATCTTTTTTTTCCATGTAGGGTTTCACTCCAGCTCAGGCTGACCTGGAATTCACTCTGTATTCTCAGGGAGGCCATTAACTCACCACGATCCTCCTACCTCTGCCTCCCAAGTGCTGGGATTAAAGGCATGTGCCACCATGCCAGGCCTTAAAATCATTT
>JAEOAD010001224.1:0-227652 GCA_036365145.1 Orientallactaga sibirica | reverse complement strand
CAAAACTACATTATAAATGTGGTTAATCTACTAAGTTGTACATCTTGTTAGATTACACAAACTAGGAAAGTTTGATCTTCTGCACTGAAGAGTCTTTTGTAAGAAACCAAATCATTTGGGCAACAGAACAGCCTTATTTCACACAGTACTGTGTTACGGCAATGAATGGGTTTGTTTTCAAACAAACTACTTTAGAAATGAAGGTAGTCTATCAAGTTGTACATCTTGTTAGATTACAAAAACTAGAAAGTTTGATCTTGCTGCCCTCAAGACTCTTCTCAAGAAAACAACTGATTTAGGGAACAGAACAGCCTTATTTCACACAGTACTGTGTTTTGCAATGAAGGCGTTTGTTTTCTAAACAAACTATGTTAGAAATGTGGTTAATCTACTAAATTGTACATCTTGTTAGATTACACAAACTAGGAAAGTTTTATCTTGCTGCACTGTAGACTCTTCGTAAGAAAGCAACTCATTTGGAGAACAGAATAGCCTTATTTCACACAGTACTGTGTTCGGCAATGAAGGTGTTTGTTTTCTAAACATACTACGTTAGAAATGTGGTTAATCTACTAAATTCTACTTCTTGTTAGATTACACAAACTCAGAAAGTTTGACCTTGCTCCACTGAAGACTCTTCGTAAGAAAGCAAATGATTTGGGTATCAGAACAAGCTTATTTCACACAGTACTGTGTTCGGCAATGAAGGCGTTTGTTTTCTTAACAAACTACGTTAGAAATGTGGTTAATCAACTAAATTGTAAATCTTGTTAGATTGCACAAACTAGGAAAGATTGATCTTGCTGCACTGAAGAGTCTTCGTAAGAAAGCAACTCATTTGGGGAACAGAATAGCCTTATTTCACACAGTACTGTGTTCGGCGATGAAGGCGTTTGTTTTCTAAACAAACTACGTTAGAAATCTAGTTAATCTCCTAAGTTGAACACCTTGTTAGATTACACAAACTTGGAACGTTTGATCTTGGTGCACTGAAGACTCTTCGTAAGAAAGCAACTCATTTGGAGAACAGAACTGGCTTATTTCACACAGTACTGTGTTCGGCAACGAAGGTGTTTGTTTTCTAAACAAACTAGGTTTGAAATGTGGTTAATCTACTAAGTTGTACATCTTGTTAGATTACACAAACTAGGAAAGTTTGATCTTGCTGCACTGAAGACTCTTGGAAAGAAAGCAACTCATTTGGAGAACAGAACTGGCTTATTTCACACAGTACTGTGTTCGGCAATGAAGGCGTTTGTTTTCTAAAAAAACTACGTTAAAAATGTGGGTAATCTACTAAATTGTACATCTTGTTAGATTACACAAATTAGGAAAGTTTGATCTTGCTGCACTGAAGACTGTTCGTAAGAAAGCAACTGATCTCGGGAACAGAACAGCCTCATTTCACACAGTACTGTGTTCGGCAAAGAAGGCGTTTGTTTTCTAAACAAACTACCTTCGAAATGTGTTTAATCTACTTAGTTGTATATCTTGTTAGATTACACAAACTAGGAAAGTTTGATCTTGCTGCACTGAAGACTCTTTGTAAGAAAGCAACTCATTTGGGGAACAGGACAGCCTTATTTCACACAGTACTGTGTTCGGCAATGAATGGGTTTGTTTTCTAAACAAACTACTTTAGAAATGAAGGTAGTCTATTAAGTTGTACATCTTGTTAGATTACACAAACTAGGAAAGTTTGATCTTGCTGCACTGAAGACTCTTGGGAAGAAAGCAACTCATTTGAAGAACAGAACTGGCTTACTTCACACAGTACTGTGTTCGGCAATGAAGGTGTTTGTTTTCTAAACAAACTACGTTAGAAATGTGGTTAATCTACTAAGTTGTACATCTTTTTAGATTACACAAACTAGGAAAGTTTGATCTTGCTGCACTGAAGACTCTTCGAAAGAAAGCAACTCATTTGGAGAACAGAACTGGCTTATTTCACACAGTACTGTGTTAGCAATGAAGGTGTTTTTTTCTAAACAAACTACGTTAATAATGTGGTTAATCTACTAAATTGTACATCTTGTTAGATTACACAAAATTAGGAAAGTTTGATCTTGCTGCACTGAAGACTCTTTGTAAGAAAGCATCTCATTTGGGGGAATAGAACAGCCTTATTTCACACAGTACTGTATTCGGCAATGAATGGGTTTGTTTTCTAAACAAACTACTTTAGAAATGAAGGTAGTCTATTAAGTTGTACATCTTGTTTGATTACACAAACTACAAAAGTTTGATCTTGCTGCACTGAAGACTCTTCATAAGAAAGCAACTCATTTGTAGAATAGAACTGGCTTATTTCACACAGTACTGTGTTCGGCAATGAAGGTGTTTGTTTTCTAAACAAACTACGTTAAAAATATGGTTAATCTATTATGTTGTACATCTTGTTAGATTACACAAACTAGGAAAGTTTTATCTTGCTGCACTGAAGGCTCTTCGTAAGAAAGCAACTCATTTGCAGAACAGAACTGGCTTCTTTCACACAGTACTGTTTTCGGCAATGAAGGTGTTTGTTTTCTAAACAACTACGTTACAACTGTGTTTAATCTACTAAGTTGTACATCTTGTTAGATTTCACAAACTAGGAAAGTTTCAACTTCCTGCACTGAAGACTCTTCGTAAGAAAGCAACTGATTTGTGGAACAGAACAGCCTTATTTCACACAGAACTGTGTTCGGCAATGAATGGGTTTGTTTTCTAAACAAACTACCTTCGAAATGTGTGTAATCTACTAAGTTGTATATCTTGTTAGATTACACAAACTAGCAAAGTTTGATCTTGCTGCCCTGAAGACTCTTCGTAAGAAAGCAACTCATTTGAAGAACAGATCTCGCTTACTTCACACAGTACTGCATTCGGCAATGAAGGTGTTTGTTATCTAAACAAACTACGTTAGAAATCTGGTTAATCTACTGAGTTGTACATCTTGTTAGATTACACAAACTAGGAAAGTGATCTTGCTGCCCTGAAGACTCTTCGTAAGAAAGAAACTCATTTGGGGAACAGAACAGCCTTATTTCACACAGAACTGTGTTCGGCAATGAAGGTGTTTGTTTTCTAAACAAACGACGTTAGAAATGTGGTTAATCTACGAATTTGTACATGTTGTTAGATTACACAAACTAGGAAAGTTTGATCTTGCTGCAATTTAGTGTCTTCTTAAGAAAGCAACGCATTTGGGGAACAGAACAGCCTTGTTTCACACAGTACTGTGTTTGGCAATGAATGGGTTTGTTTTCTAAACAAACTACTTTAGAAATGAAGGTAGTCTATTAAGTTGTACATCTTGTTAGAATACACAAACTAGGAAAGTTTGATCTTGCTGCACTGAAGACTCTTCGTAAGAAAGCAAATCATTTGTAGAACAGAACTAGCTTACTTCACACAGTACGGCGTTTGGCAATGAAGGTGTTTGTTTTCTAAACAAACTATGTTAGAAATGTGGTTAATCTACTTAGTTGTTCATCTTGATAGATTACACAAGCTAAGAAAGTTTGATCTTGCTGCACTGAAGACTCTTCATATGAAAGCAATTCATTTGGCGAATGGAACAGCCTTATTTCACACAGAACTGTGTTTGGCAATGAGTGGGTTTGTTTTCTAAACAAACTACCTTCGAAATGTGTTTAATCTACTTAGTTGTATATCTTGTTAGATTACACAAACTAGGAAAGTTTGATCTTGCTGCACTGAAGACTCTTTGTAAGAACGCAACTCATTTGAAGAACAATTCTGGCTTACTTCACACAGTACTGCATTCGGCAATGAAGGTGTTTGTTATCTAAACAAACTACGTTAGAAATGTGGTTAATCTACTAAGTTGTACATCTTGTTAGATTACACAAACTAGGAAAGTTTGATCTTGCTGCCCTGAAGACTCTTCGTAAGAAAGAAACTCATTTGGGGAACAGAACAGCCTTATTTCACACAGTACTGTGTTCGGCAATGAAGGGGTTTGTTTTCTAAACAAACTACCTTCGAAATGTATTTAATCTACTAAGTTGTATATCTTGTTAGATTACACAAACTAGGAAAGATTGATCTTGCTGCAATGAAGACTCTTCGTGAGCAAGCAACTCATTTGAAGAACAGAAATGGCTTACTTCACACAGTACTGTGTTCGGCATTGAAAGTATTTGTTATCTAAACAAACTACGTTGCAAATGTGGTTAATCTACTAAGTTGCACATCTTGTTAGATAACACAAACTAAGAAAGTTTGATCTTGCTGCACTGAAGACTCCTCGTAAGAAAGCAACTCATTTGGAGAACAGAACTGGCTAATTTCACACAGTACTGTGTTCGGCAATGAAGGTGTTTGTTTTCTAAACAAACCACGTTAAAAATGTGGTTAATCTACTAAATTGTACACCTTGTTAGATTACACAAACTAGGAAAGTGTGATCTTGCTGCACTGAAGTCTCTTCGTAAGAAAGCCACTCATTTTCGGAACAGAACACCCTTAATTCACACAGTACTGCGTTCGGCAATGAAGGTGTTTGTTTTCTAAACAAACTACGTTAGAAATGTTTTTAATCTACTAAATTGTACATCTTGTTAGATTACACAAACTAGGAAAGTTTGATCTTGCTGCACTGAAGACTCTTTGTAAGAAAGCAACTGATTTCGGGAGCAGAACAGCCTTATTTCACAGGGTACTGTGTTCGGCAATGAATGAGTTTGTTATCTAAACAAGCTACTTTAGAAATGAAGGTAGTCTATTAATTTGTACATCTTGTTAGATTACACAAACTAGGAAAGATTGATCTTGCTGCACTGAAGACTCTTCGTGAGCAAGCAACTCATTTGAAGAACAGAAATGGCTTACTTCACACAGTACTGTGTTCGGCATTGAAAGTATTTGTTACCTAAACAAACTACGTTAGAAATGTGGTTAATCTACTAACTTGTACATCTCTTTAGATTACACAAACTAGGAAAGTTTGATCTTGCTGCACTGAAGACTCTTCGTAAGAAAGCAACTCATTTGGAGAACAGAATAGCCTTATTTCACACAGTACTGCGTTCGGAAATGAAGGTGTTTGTTATCTAAACAAACTACGTTAGAAAAGTGGTTAATCTACTAAGTTGTACATCTTGTTTGATTACGCAAACTAGGAAAGTTTGATTTTGCTGCACTGAAGACTCTTCGTAAGAAAGCAACTCATTTGGAGAACAGAATAGCCTTATTTCACACAGTACTGCCTTCGGCAATGAAGGTGTTTGTTTTCTAAACAAACTACGTTAGAAATGTGGTTAATCTACTAAGTTGTACACCTTGTTAGATTACACTAACTAGGAAAGTTTGATCTTGCTGCACTGAAGACTCTTCGTAAGAAAGCCACTCATTTGCGGAACCGAACAGCCTTATTTCACACAGTACTGCATTCAGCAATGAAGGTGTTTGTTTTCTAAACAAACTACGTTAGAAATGTGGTTAATCTACGAAATTGTACATCTTGTTAGATTACAGAAACTAGGAAAGTTTGATCTTGCTGCACTGAAGACTCTTTGTAAGAAAGCAACTCATTTGGGGAACAGAACAGCCTTATTTCACACAGTACTGTATTCGGCAAAGAAGGCGTTTGTTTTCTAAACAAACTACGTTAGAAATGTGGTTAATCTACTAAGTTGTCCATCTTGTTAGATTACGCAAACTAGGAAAGTTTGATCTTGCTGCACTGAAGACTCTTCGTAAGAAAGCCACTCATTTGCAGAACACACAGCCTTATTTCACACAGTACTGCGTTTAGCAATGAAGGGGTTTGTTTTCTAAAGAAACTACGTTAGAAATGTGGTTAATCTACTAAATTGTACATCTTGTTAGGTTACACAAACTAGGAAAGTTTGATCTTGCTGCACTGAAGACTCTTCGTAAGAAAGCCACTCATTTGGGGAACAGAACAGCCTTACTTCACACAGTACTGTGTTTGGCAATGAAGGTGTTTGTTTTCTAAACAAACTACGTTAGAAATGTGGTTAATCTAATAAATTCTACATCTTGTTAGATTACACAAACTAGGAAAGTTTGATCTTGCTGCACTAAAGACTCTTCGTAAGAAATCAACTCATTTGGGGAATGAACAGCCTTATTTCACACAGTACTGTGTTCGGCAATGAAGGCGTTTGTTTTCTAAATAAACTACGTTAGAAATGTGGTTAATCTACTAAGTTGAACACCTTGTTAGATTACGCAAATTAGGAAACTTTGATCTTGCTGCACTGAAGACTCTTAGTAAGAAAGCAACTCATTTGGAGAACAGAACTGGCTTATTTCACACAGTACTGTGTTCGTTGAAGGTGTTTTTTCTAAACAAACTACGTTAGAAATGTGGTTAATCTATTAAATTGTACACTTTGTTACATTACACAAACTAGGAAAGTTTGATCTTGCTGCACTGAAGACTCTTCGTAAGAAAGCCACTGATTTGGGGAACCGAACAGCCTTATTTCACACAGTACTGTGTTCGGCAATGAAGGCGTTTGTTGTGTAAACAAAGTACGTTAGAAATGTGGTTAATATACTAAGTTGTACATCTTGTTAGATTAGGCAAACTAGGAAAGTTTGATATTGCTGCACTGAAGACTCTTCAAAGAAAGCAACTCATTTGCAGACCAGAACTTTCTTCTTTCACACAGTACTGTGTTCGGCAATGAAGGCATTTGTTGTGTAAACAAACTAAGTTAGAATTGTGGTTAATCTACTAAGTTGTACATCTTGTTAGATTACACAAACTAGGAAAGTTTGATCTTGCTGCACTGAAGACTCTTCGTAAGAAAGGCACTCATTTTCGGAACACACAGCCTTATTTCACACAGTACTGTGTTCGGCAATGAAGGCGTTTGTTTTCTAAACATACTACGTTAGAAATGTGGTTAATCTACTAAGTTGTACATCTTGTTACATTATACAAACTAGGAAAGTTTGATCTTGCTGCACTGAAGACTCTTCGTGAGAAAGCAACTCATTTGGGGAACAGAACAGCCTTATTTCACACAGTACTGTGTTTGGCATGAAGGCGTTTATTTTCTAAACAAACTACGTTAGAAATGTGGTTAATCTACTAAGTTGAACAACTTGTTAGAGTATGCAAACTAGGAAACTTTGATCTTGCTGCACTGAAGAGTCTTCCTAAGAAAGCAACTCATTTGGAGAACAGAACTGGCTTATTTCACACAGTACTGCGTTCGGCAATGAAGGTGTTTGTTTTCTAAACGAACTACTTTAGAAATGGGGTTAATCTACTAAATTCTACATCTTGTTACATAACACAAACTAGGAAACTTTGATCTTGCTGCACTGAAGAGTCTTCGTAAGAAAGCAACTCATTTGGGGAATGACCAGCCTTATTTCACACAGTACTGTGTTCGGCAATGAGGGCGTTTGTTTTCTAAACAAACTACGTTAAAAATGTCGTTAATCTACTAAATTGAACACCTTGTTAGATTACGCAAACTAGGAAACTTTGATCTTGCTGCACTGAATACTCTTCGTAAGAGAGCAACTCATTTGTAGAAGAGAACTGCCTTATTTCACACAGTAATGTGTTCGGCAATGAAGGTGTTTGTTTTCTAAACAAACTACGTTGGAAATGTGGTTAATCTATTAAATTTTACACCTTGTTAGATTACACAAACTAGGAAAGTTTGATCTTGCTGCACTGAAGACTCTTCGTAAGAAAGCCACTCGTTTGCGGAACAGAACAGACTTATTTCACACATTACTGTGTTCGGCAATGAATGCGTTTGTTTTCTAAACAAACTAAGCTAGAAATGTGGTTAATCTACTAAATTGTACATCTTGTTAGACTACACAAACTAGGAAAGTTTGTTCTTGCTGCCCTGAAGACTCTTCGTAAGAAACCAACTCATTTGGGTAACAGAACAGCCTTATTTCACACAGTACTGTGTTCGGCAATGAAGGCCTTTGTTTTCTAAACTAACTACGTTAGAAATTTGGTTAATCTACTAAGCTGTACATCTTGGAAGATTACACAAACTAGGAAAATTTGATCTTGCTGCACTGAAGACTCTTCGTAAGAAAGCAACTCATTTGGAGAATAGAACTGGCTTATTTCACACAGTACTGTGTTCGGCAATGAAGGTGTTTGTTTTCTAAACAAACTACGTTAGAAATGTGGTTAATCTACTAAATTGTACACCTTGTTACATTGCACAAACTAGGAAAGTTTGATCTTGCTGCACTTGAAGACTCTTCGTAAGAAAGCAACTCATTTGCGGAACAGAACAGCCTTATTTCACACAGTACTGCGTTCGGCAATGAACGTGTTTGTTTTCTAAACAAACTACGTAAGAAATGTGGTTAATCTACTAAATTGTACATCTTTTTAGATTACGCAAACTAGGAAACTTTGATCTTGCTGCACTGAATACTCTTCGTAAGAAAGCAACTCATTTGGAGAAGAGAACTGCCTTATTTCACACAGTAATCTGTTCGGCAATGAAGGTGTTTGTTTTCTAAACAAAGTACGTTAGAAATGTGGTTAATCTACGAAATTGTAGATCTTGTTAGATTACACAGACTAGGAAAGTTTCATCTTGCTGCACTGAAGACTCTTCGTAAGAAAGCAACTCATTTGGGGAACAGAACAGCTTTATTTCACACAGTACTGTGTTCGGCAATGAAGGTGTTTGTTTTCTAAACAACCTACGTTAGAAATGTGGTTAATCTTCTAAGTTGTACATCTTGTTAGATTACACAAACTAGGAAAGTTTGATCTTGCTGCACCGAAGACTCTTCGTAAGAAAGCAACTCATTTGGGGAACAGAACAGCCTTATTTCACACAGTACTGTGTTCGGCAATGAAGGCGTTTGTTTTCTAAACAAACTATGTTAGAAAGGTGGTTAATCTACTAAGTTGTACATCTTGTTAGATTACGCAAATAGGAAAGTTTGATCTTGCTGCACTGAAGACTCTTCATAAGAAAGCAACTCATTTGCAGAACAGAACTGGCTTATTTCACACAGTACTGTGTTCGGCAATGAAGGTGTTTGGTTTCTAAAGAAACTACATTAGAAATGTGGTTAATCTACTAAGTTGTACATCCTGTTAGATTACGCAAACTAGGAAAGTTTGATCTTTTTGCACTGAAGACTCTTCGTAAGAAAGCCACTCATTTGCGGAACACACAATCTTATTTCACACAGTACTGCTTTCAGCAATGAAGGTGTTTGTTTTCTAAACAAACTACGTTAGAAATATGGTTAATCTACTAAATTCTACATCTTGCTAGATTACACAAACTAGGAAAGTTTGATCTTGCTGCACTGAAGACTCGTCACAAGAAAGCAACTCATTTGGGGAAAAGAACAGCCTTATTTCACACAGTACGGTGTTCGGCAATGAAGGCGTTTGTTTTCTAAACAAACAACGTTAGAAATGTGGTTAATCTACTAAGTTGTCCATTTTGTTAGATTACGCAAACTAGGAAAATTAGATCTTGGTGCACTGAACACTCTTCGTAAGAAAGCAACTCATTTGGAGAATAGAACTGGCTTATTTCACACAGTACTGTGTTCGGCAATGAATGGGTTTGTTTTGTAAACAAACTACGTTCGAAATGTGGTTAATCTACTAAGTTGTATACCTTGTTAGATTACACAAACTAGGAAAGTTTCATCTTGCTGCAATGAAGACTCTTCGTAAGAAAGCAACTCATTTGAAGAACAGAACTGGCTTACTTCACACAGTACTGCGTTGGGAAATGAAGGTGTTTGTTATCTAAGCAAACTACGTTAGAAATGTGGTTAATCTACTAAGTTGTACATCTTGTTAGATTACACAAACTAGGACAGTTTGATCTTGCTGCACTGAAAACTCTTCGTAAGAAAGCAACTCATTTTGAGAACATAACTGGCTTATTTCACACAGTACTGTGTTCGGCAATGAAGGTGTTTGTTTTCAAAACAAACTACGTTAGAAATGTGGTTAATCTTCTAAGTGGTACATCTTCTTAGATTACACAAACTAGGAAACTTTGATCTTGCTGCAGTAAAGACTCTTCTTAAGAGAGCAACTCATTTGGAGAACAGAACTGGCTTATTTCACACAGTACTGTGTTCAGCAATGAAGGTTTTGTTTTCTAAACAAACTACGTTTAGACATGTGGTTAATCTACTAAAATTGTACACCTTGTTAGATTTCACAAACTAGGAAAAATTTTGATCTGGCTGCACTGAAGACTCTTCGTAAGAAAGCAACCCATTTGGGGAACAGAACAGCCTTATTTCACACAGTAATGCGTTCGGCAATGAAGGTGTTTGTTTTCTAAACAAACTACGTTGGAAATGTGGTTAATCAACAAAGTTGTACATCTTGTTAGATTACACAAACTAGGAAAATTTGATCTTGCTGCACTGAAGACTCTTCGTGAGATAGCAACTGATTTCGCAAACAGAACAGCCTTATTTCAAACAGTACTGAGTTCGGCAATGAATGGGTTTGTTTTCTGAACCATCTACGTTAGAAATGTGGTTCATCTACTAAGTTGTATATCTTGTTAGATTACACAAACTAGGAACGTTTGATCTTGCTGCACTGAACACTCCTCGTGAGAAAACCACTCATTTGAAGAACAGAATTGGCTTACTTCACACAGTACTGTGTTCGAAAATGAAGGTGTTTGTTATCTAAACAAACTACGTTAGCAATGTGGTTAATCTACTAAGTTGTACATCTTGTTAGATTACACAAACTAGGAAAGGTTGATCTTGCTGCACTTAAGAGTCTTCGTAAGAAAGCAACTCATTTGGGGAACAGAACAGCCTTATTTCACACATTCCTGTGTTCGGCAATGAATGGGTTTGTTTTCTAAACAAACTACTTTAGAAATGAAGGTAGTCTATTAAGTTGTACATCTTGTTAGATTACACAAACTAGGAAAGTTTGATCTTGCTGCACTTAAGAGTCTTCGTAAGCAAGCAACTCATTTGGGGAACAGAACAGCCTTATTTCACACATTCCTGTGTTCGGCAATGAATGGGTTTGTTTTCTAAACAAACTACTTTAGAAATGAAGGTAGTCTATTAAGTTGTACATCTTGTTAGATTACACAAACTAGGAAAGTTTGATCTTGCTGCACTGAAGAGTCTTCCTAAGAAAGCAACTCATTTGGAGAACAGAACTGGCTTATTTCACACAGTACTGCGTTCGGCAATGAAGGTGTTTGTTTTCTAAACGAACTACTTTAGAAATGGGGTTAATCTACTAAATTCTACATCTTGTTACATAACACAAACTAGGAAACTTTGATCTTGCTGCACTGAAGAGTCTTCGTAAGAAAGCAACTCATTTGGGGAATGACCAGCCTTATTTCACACAGTACTGTGTTCGGCAATGAGGGCGTTTGTTTTCTAAACAAACTACGTTAAAAATGTCGTTAATCTACTAAATTGAACATCTTGTTAGATTACACAAACTAGAAACTTTGATCTTGCTGCACTGAATACTCTTCGTAAGAGAGCAACTCATTTGTAGAAGAGAACTGCCTTATTTCACACAGTAATGTGTTCGGCAATGAAGGTGTTTGTTTTCTAAACAAACTACGTTGGAAATGTGGTTAATCTATTAAATTTTACACCTTGTTAGATTACACAAACTAGGAAAGTTTGATCTTGCTGCACTGAAGACTCTTCGTAAGAAAGCCACTCGTTTGCGGAACAGAACAGACTTATTTCACACATTACTGTGTTCGGCAATGAATGCGTTTGTTTTCTAAACAAACTAAGCTAGAAATGTGGTTAATCTACTAAATTGTACATCTTGTTAGACTACACAAACTAGGAAAGTTTGTTCTTGCTGCCCTGAAGACTCTTCGTAAGAAACCAACTCATTTGGGTAACAGAACAGCCTTATTTCACACAGTACTGTGTTGGGCAATGAAGGCCTTTGTTTTCTAAACTAACTACGTTAGAAATTTGGTTAATCTACTAAGCTGTACATCTTGGAAGATTACACAAACTAGGAAAATTTGATCTTGCTGCACTGAAGACTCTTCGTAAGAAAGCAACTCATTTGGAGAATAGAACTGGCTTATTTCACACAGTACTGTGTTCGGCAATGAAGGTGTTTGTTTTCTAAACAAACTACGTTAGAAATGTGGTTAATCTACTAAATTGTACACCTTGTTACATTGCACAAACTAGGAAAGTTTGATCTTGCTGCACTTGAAGACTCTTCGTAAGAAAGCAACTCATTTGCGGAACAGAACAGCCTTATTTCACACAGTACTGCGTTCGGCAATGAACGCGTTTGTTTTTCTAAACAAACTACGTTAGAAATGTGGTTAATCTACTAAATTGTACATCTTTTTAGATTACACAAACTAGGAAACTTTGATCTTGCTGCACTGAATACTCTTCGTAAGAAAGCAACTCATTTGGAGAAGAGAACTGCCTTATTTCACACAGTAATCTGTTTGGCAATGAAGGTGTTTGTTTTCTAAACAAAGTACGTTAGAAATGTGGTTAATCTACTAAATTGTAGATCTTGTTAGATTACACAGACTAGGAAAGTTTCATCTTGCTGCACTGAAGACTCTTCGTAAGAAAGCAACTCATTTGGGGAACAGAACAGCTTTATTTCACACAGTACTGTGTTCGCAATGAAGGTGTTTGTTTTCTAAACAACCTACGTTAGAAATGTGGTTAATCTTCTAAGTTGTACATCTTGTTAGATTACAAAACTAGGAAAGTTTGATCTTGCTGCACTGAAGACTCTTCGTAAGAAAGCAACTCATTTGGGGAACAGAACAGCCTTATTTCACACAGTACTGTGTTCGGCAATGAAGGCGTTTGTTTTCTAAACAAACTATGTTAAAAATGTGGTTAATCTACTAAGTTGTACATCTTGTTAGATTACACAAAATAGGAAAGTTTGATCTTGCTGCACTGAAGACTCTTCATAAGAAAGCAACTCATTTGCAGAACAGAACTGGCTTATTTCACACAGTACTGTGTTCGGCAATGAAGGTGTTTGTTTTCTAAAGAAACTACATTAGAAATGTGGTTAATCTACTAAGTTGTACATCCTGTTAGATTACGCAAACTAGGAAAGTTTGATCTTTTTGCACTGAAGACTCTTCGTAAGAAAGCAACCCATTTGGGGAACAGAACAGCCTTATTTCACACAGTAATGCGTTCGGCAATGAAGGTGTTTGTTTTCTAAACAAACTACGTTGGAAATGTGGTTAATCAACAAAGTTGTACATCTTGTTAGATTACACAAACTAGGAAAATTTGATCTTGCTGCACTGAAGACTCATCGTGAGATAGCAACTGATTTGAAACAGAACAGCCTTATTTCAAACAGTACTGAGTTCGGCAATGAATGGGTTTGTTTTCTGAACCATCTACGTTAGAAATGTGGTTAATCTACTAAGTTGTATATCTTGTTAGATTACACAAACTAGGAACGTTTGATCTTGCTGCACTGAACACTCCTCGTGAAAAACCACTCATTTGAAGAACAGAATTGGCTTACTTCACACAGTACTGTGTTCGAAAATGAAGGTGTTTGTTATCTAAACAAACTACGTTAGCAATGTGGTTAATCTACTAAGTTGTACATCTTGTTAGATTACACAAACTAGGAAAGGTTGATCTTGCTGCACCTAAGAGTCTTCGTAAGAAAGCAACTCATTTGGGGAACAGAACAGCCTTATTTCACACATTCCTGTGTTCGGCAATGAATGGGTTTGTTTTCTAAACAAACTACTTTAGAAATGAAGGTAGTCTATTAAGTTGTACATCTTGTTAGATTACACAAACTAGGAAAGTTTGATCTTGCTGCACTTAAGAGTCTTCGTAAGCAAGCAACTCATTTGGGAACAGAACAGCCTTATTTCACACATTCCTGTGTTCGGCAATGAATGGGTTTGTTTTCTAAACAAACTACTTTAGAAATGAAGGTAGTCTATTAAGTTGTACATCTTGTTAGATTACACAAACTAGGAAAGTTTGATCTTGCTGCACTGAAGACTCTTTCGTAAAGAAAGCAACTCATTTCTTGAAACAGAACTGGCTTATTTCACACAGTACTGTGTTCGGCAATGAAGGTTTTTGTTTTCTAAACAATCTACGATACAAACGTGGTTAATCTACTAAGTTGTACATCTTGTTAGATTACACAATCTAGGAAAGTTTGATCTTGCTGCACTGAAGACTCTTCGTAAGAAGGCACCTCATTTGCAGAACAGAACTAGCTTACTTCACACAGTACTGTGTTCGGCAGTGAAGGTGTTTGTTTTCTAAACAAACTAGGTTAAAAATGTGGTTAATCTACTAAGTTGTACATCTTGTTAGATTACACAAACTAGGAAAGTTTGATCTTGCTGCACTGAAGACTCTTCGTAAGAAAGCAACTCATTTGGAGAACAGAACTGGCTTATTTCACACAGTACTGTGTTCGGCAATGAAGGTGTTTGTTTTCTAAACAAACCACGTTAGAAATGTGGTTAATCTACTAAATTGTACACCTTGTTAGATTACACAAACTAGGAAAGTGTGATCTTGCTGCACTGAAGTCTCTTCGTAAGAAAGCCACTCATTTTCGGAACAGAACACCCTTAATTCACACAGTACTGCGTTCGGCAATGAAGGTGTTTGTTTTCTAAACAAACTATGTTAGAAATGTTTTTAATCTACTACATTGTACATCTTGTTAGATTACACAAACTAGGAAAGTTTGATCTCTCTGCACTGAAGACTCTTCGTAAGAAAGCAACTCATTTGTAGAACAGAACTGGCTTACTTCACACAGTACTGCGTTCGGCAATGAAGGTGTTTGTTTTGTAAACAAACTACGTTAGAAATGTAGTTAATCTACTAAGTTGTACATCTTGTTAGATTACACAATGTAGGAACGTTTTATCTTGCTGCACTGAAGACTCTTCGTAAGAAAGCAACTCATTTGGGGAACAGAACAGCCTTATTTCACACAGTACTGTGTTCGGCACTGAAGGTGTTTGTTTTCTAAACAAACTACGTTAGAAATCTGGTTAATCTACTAAGTTCAACATCTTGTTAGATTACACAAACTAGGAAAATTTGATCTGACTGCACTGAAGACTCTTTGAAAGAAAGCAACTCATTTGCAGAACAGAACTGGCTTATTTCACACAGTACTGTGTTCCGCACGGAAGGTGTTTGTTCTCTAATCAAACTACGTTAGAAATGTGGTTAATCTACTAAGTTGTACATCTTGTTAGATTACACAAACTAGGAAAGTTTGATCTTTCTGCACTGAAGACTGTTAAAAGAAAGCCACTCATTTGGGGAACAGAACAGCCTTATTTCACACAGTACTGTGTTTGTCAATGAATGGGTTTGTTTTCTACACAAACTTCTTTAGAAATGAAGGTAGTCTATTAAGTTGTACGTCTTGTTAGATTACACGAACTAGGAAAGTTTTATCTTGCTGCACTGAAGACTCTTGGTAAGAAAGGAACTCATTTGCAGAACAGAACTGGCTTATTTCGCACAGTACTGTGTTCGGCAATGAAGGTGTTTGTTTTCTAAACAAACTACGTTCGAAATGTGGTTAATCTACTAATTTGTACATCTTGTCCAATTACACAAACTAGGAAAGTTTGATCTTGCTGCAGTGAAGACTCTTCGTAAGAAAGCAACTGATTTGGGGAACAGAACAGCCTTATTTCACACAGAACTGTGTTCGGCAATGAATGGGTTTGTTTTCTAAACAAACTGCCTTCGAAATGTGTTTAATCTACTAAGTTGTATATCTTGTTAGATTACACAAACTGGGAAAGTTTGATCTTGCTGCACTGAAGACTCTTTGTAAGAGAGCAACTCATTTGAAGAACAGAACTGGCTTGCTTCACATAGTACTGCATTCCGCAATGAAGGTGTTTGTTATGTAAACAAACTACATTAGAAATGTGGTTAATCTACGAAGTTGTACATCTTGTTAGATTACACAACTAGGACAGTTTGATCTTGCTGCACTGAAGACTCTGGGTAAGAAAGCAACTCATTTGCAGACCAGAACTGGCTTATTTCACACAGTACTGTGTTCGGCAATGAAGGTGTTTGTTTTCTAAATAAACTACGTTAGAAATGTGGTTAATCTACTAATTTGTACATCTTCTTAGATTACACAAACTAGGAAAGTTTGATCTGGCTGCACTGAAGACTCTGAAAGAAAGCAACTCATTTGCAGAACAGAACTGGCTTATTTCACACAGTACTGTGTTCCACACGGAAGGTGTTTGGTCTCTAAACAAACTACGTTAGAAATGTTGTTAATCTACGAAGTTGTACATCTTGTTAGATTACATAAAATAGGAAAGTTTGATGTTGCTTCATTGAACAGTCTTCGTAAGAAAGCAGCTCATTTGGGGAACAGAACAGCCTTATTTCACACAGTACTGTGTTTGGCAATGAATGGGTTTGTTTTCTACACAAACTTCTTTAGAAATGAAGGTAGTCTATTAAGTTGTACATCTTGTTAGATTACACAAACTAGGAAAGTTTGATCTTGCTGCACTGAAGACTCTTGGTAAGAAAGCATCTCATTTGCAGAACAGAACTGGCTTATTTCACACAGTACTGTGTTCGCCAATGAAGGTGTTTGTTTTCTAAACAAACTACGTTAGAAATGTGGTTAATCTACTAATTTGTACATCTTGTCAGATTACACAAACTAGGAAAGTTTGATCTTGCTGCACTGAAGACTCTTCGTAAGAAAGCAACTGATTTGGCGAACAGAACAGCCTTATTTCACAGAGAACTGTGTTCAGCAATGAATGGGTTTGTTTTCTCAAAAAACTACTTTGGAAATGTGGTTAATCTACTAAGTTGTACATCTTGTTAGATTACACAAACTAGGAAAGTTTGATCTTGCTCCACTGAAGACTCTTCGTAAGAAAGCAACTCATTTGGAGAATAGAACTGGCTTATTTCACACAGTACTCTGTTTCGGGGAATGAAGGTGTTTGTTTTCTAAACAAACTACGTTAGAAATGTGGTTTATCTACTAAGTTGTACATCTTGTTAGATTACACAAACTAGGAAAGTTTGATCTTGCTGCAATGAAAAGTATTCTTAAGAAAGGAACTCATTTGGGGAACAGAACAGCCTTATTTCACACAGTACTGTGTTCGGCAATGAATGGGTTTGTTTTCTAAACAAACTACTTTAGAAATGAAGGTATTCTATTAAGATGTACATCTTGTTAGATTACAAAAACTAAGAAAGTTTGATCTTGCTGCCCTGAAGACTCTTCTCATGAGAGCAACTATTTCGGGAACAGAACAGCCTTATTTCAGACAGTACTGTGTTCGGCAATGAAGGTGTATGTTTTCTAAACAAATTACTTTAGAAATGTGGTAAATCTACTAAGATGTACATCTTGTTAGATTACACAAACTAGGAAAGTTTGATCTTGCTACACTGAAGAATCTTCGTAAGAAAGCAACTCATTTGGGGAACAGAACAGCCCTTTTTCACACAGTACTGTGTTCGGCAATGAAGTTGTTTGTTTTCTAAACAAACTACGTTAGAAATGTGGTTTATCTACTAAGTTGTACATCTTGTTAGATTACACAAACTAGGAAAGTTTGATCTTGCTGCAATGAAGAGTCTTGTTAAGAAAGGAACTCATTTGGGGAACAGAACAGCCTTATTTCACACAGTACTGTGTTCGGCAATGAATGGGTTTGTTTTCTAAACAAACTACTTTAGAAATGAAGGTAGTCTATTAAGATGTACATCTTGTTAGTTTACACAAACTAGGAAAGTTTGACCTTGCTGCACTGAAGACTCTTCGTAAGAAAGCAACCCATTTGTAGAACAGAACTGGATTACTTCACACAGTACTGCGTTCAGCATTGAAAGTGTTTGTTTTCTAAACTAACTACGTTAGAAATGTGGTTAATCTACTAAGATGTACATCTTGTTAGATTACACAAACTAGGAAAGTTTGATCTTGCTCCACTGAAGAATCTTCGTAAGAAAGCAACTCATTTGGGGAACAGAACAGTCCTTTTTCACACAGTACTGTGTTCGCCAATGAAGTTGTTTGTTTTCTAAACAAACTACGTTAGAAATCTGCTTAATCTACTAAGTTGAACATCTTGTTAAATTACACAAACTAGGAAAGTTTGATCTTGCTGCCCTGATGACTCTTCGTAAGAAAGCAACTCATTTGGGGAACAGAACTGCCTTATTTCACACAGTACTGCGTTCGGCAATAAAGGCGTTTGTTTTCTAAACAAACTAAGTTAGAAATGTGGTTAACCTACTAAATTCTACATCTTGTTAGATTACACAAACTAGGAAAGTTTGATCTTGCTGCCCTGAAGAGTCTTCGTAAGGAAGCAACTCATTTGGGGAACAGAACAGCGTTATTTCACACAGAACTGTGTTCGCCAATGAATGGGTTTGTTTTCTAAACAAACTACCTTCGAAATGTGTTTAATCTACTAAGTAGTATATTTTGTTAGATTACACAAACTAGGAAAGTTTGATCTTGCTGCACTGAAGGATCTTCGTAAGAAAGCAACTCATTTGAACAACAGAACTGGCTTACTTCACACAGTACTGCGTTCGGCAATGAAGGTGTTTGTTATCTAAACAAACTACGTTAGAAATGTGGTTAATCTACTAAGTTGTACATCTTGTTAGATTACACAAACTAGGAAAGTTTGATCTTGCTGCCCTGAAGACTCTTCGTAAGAAAGAAACTCATTTGGGGAACAGAACAGCCTTATTTTACACAGTACTGTGTTCGGCAATGAAGGTGTTTTTTTTCTGAACAAACTACGTTAGAAATGTGGTTAACCTACTAAGTTGTACATCTTGTTAGATTCCACAAACTAGGAAAGTTTGATCTTGCTGCAATGAAGACTCTGCGTAAGAAACCAACTCATTCGCAGAACAGAACTGGATTATTTCACAGAGTACTGTGTTCGGCAATTAAGGCCTTTGTTTTCTAAACAAACTACGTTAGAAATCTGGTTAATCTACTAAGTTGAAAATCTTGTTAGATTACACAAACTAGGATAGTTTGATCTTGCTGCACTGAATACTCTTCGTAAGAAAACAACGCATTCGTAGAACAGAACTGGATTATTTCAGAAAGTACTGTGTTCGGCAATGAAGGTGTTTGTTTTCTAAACAAACTACGTTAGAAATGTGGTTAATCTACTAAATTGTACACCTTGTTAGATTACACAAACTAGGAAAGTTTGATCTTGCTGCACTGAAAACTCTTCGTAAGAAAGCCACTCATTTGCGGAACACACAGCCTTATTTCACACAGTACGGCATTCAGCAATGAAGGCGTTTGTTTTCTAAACAAACTACGTTAGAAAGGTGGTTAATCTACTAAGTTGTACATCTTGTTAGATTACGCAAATAGGAAAGTTTGATCTTGCTGCACTGAAGACTCTTCATAAGAAAGCAACTCATTTGCAGAACAGAACTGGCTTATTTCACACAGTACTGTGTTCGGCAATGAAGGTTTTTGTTTTCTAAACAAACTACGTTAGACATGTGGTTAATCTACGAAATTGTACACCTTGTTAGATTACGCAAACTAGGAAATTTTGATCTGGCTGCACTGAAGACTCTTCGTAAGAAAGCAACCCATTTGGGGAACAGAACAGCCTTATTTCACACAGTACTGCGTTCGGCAATGAAGGTGTTTGTTTTCTAAACAAACTACGTTGGAAATGTGGTTAATCAACAAAGTTGTACATCTTGTTAGATTACACAAACTAGGAAAATTTGATCTTGCTGCACTGAAGACTCTTCGTGAGATAGCAACTGATTTCGAAACAGAACAGCCTTATTTCAAACAGTACTGAGTTCGGCAATGAATGGGTTTGTTTTCTGAACCATCTACGTTAGAAATGTGGTTCATCTACTAAGTTGTATATCTTGTTAGATTACACAAACTAGGAACGTTTGATCTTGCTGCACTGAAGACTCCTCGTGAGAAAACCACTCATTTGAAGAACAGAATTGGCTTACTTCACACAGTACTGTGTTCGAAAATGAAGGTGTTTGTTATCTAAATAAACTACGTTAGCAATGTGGTTAATCTACTAAGTTGTACATCTTGTTAGATTACACAAACTAGGAAAGGTTGATCTTGCTGCACTTAAGAGTCTTCGTAAGAAAGCCACTCATTTGGGGAACAGAACAGCCTTATTTCACACAGTACTGTGTTTGTCAATGAATGGGTTTGTTTTCTACACAAACTTCTTTAGAAATGAAGGTAGTCTATTAAGTTGTACGTCTTGTTAGATTACACGAACTAGGAAAGTTTTATCTTGCTGCACTGAAGACTCTTGGTAAGAAAGGAACTCATTTGCAGAACAGAACTGGCTTATTTCACACAGTACTGTGTTGAGCAATGAAGGTGTTTGTTTTCTAAACAAACTACGTTAGAAATGTGGTTAATCTACTAATTTGTACATCTTGTTAGAATTACACAAACTAGGAAAGTTTGATCTTGCTGCAGTGAAGACTCTTCGTAAGAAAGCAACTGATTTGGGGAACAGAACAGCCTTATTTCACACAGAACTGTGTTCGGCAATGAATGGGTTTGTTTTCTAAACAAACTGCCTTAGAAAATGTGTTTAATCTACTAAGTTGTATATCTTGTTAGATTACACAAACTGGGAAAGTTTGATCTTGCTGCACTGAAGACTCTTTGTAAGAGAGCAACTCATTTGAAGAACAGAACTGGCTTGCTTCACATAGTACTGAATTCCGCAATGAAGGTGTTTGTTATGTAAACAAACTACATTAGAAATGTGGTTAATCTACGAAGTTGTACATCTTGTTAGATTACATAAAATAGGAAAGTTTGATGTTGCTTCATTGAACAGTCTTCGTAAGAAAGCAGCTCATTTGGGGAACAGAACAGCCTTATTTCGCACAGTACTGTGTTTGGCAATGAATGGGTTTGTTTTCTACACAAACTTCTTTAGAAATGAAGGTAGTCTATTAAGTTGTACATCTTGTTAGATTACACAAACTAGGAAAGTTTGATCTTGCTGCACTGAAGACTCTTGGTAAGAAAGGATCTGATTTGCAGAACAGAACTGGCTTATTTCACACAGTACTGTGTTCGCCAATGAAGGTGTTTGTTTTCTAAACAAACTACGTAAGAAATGTGGTTAATCTACTAATTTGTACATCTTGTCAGATTACACAAACTAGGAAAGTTTGATCTTGCTGCACTGAAGACTCTTCGTAAGAAAGCAACTGATTTGGGGAACAGAACAGCCTTATTTCACACAGAACTGTGTTCAGCAATGAATGGGTTTGTTTTCTCAAAAAACTACTTTGGAAATGTGGTTAATCTACTAAGTTGTACATCTTGTTAGATTACACAAACTAGGAAAGTTTGATCTTGCTCCACTGAAGACTCTTCGTAAGAAAGCAACTCATTTGGAGAATAGAACTGGCTTATTTCACACAGTACTCTGTTCGGCAATGAAGGTGTTTGTTTTCTAAACAAACTACGTTAGAAATGTGGTTTATCTACTAAGTTGTACATCTTGTTAGATTACACAAACTAGGAAAGTTTGATCTTGCTGCAATGAAAAGTATTCTTAAGAAAGGAACTCATTTGGGGAACAGAACAGCCTTATTTCACACAGTACTGTGTTCGGCAATGAATGGGTTTGTTTTCTAAACAAACTACTTTAGAAATGAAGGTAGTCTATTAAGATGTACATCTTGTTAGATTACAAAAACTAAGAAAGTTTGATCTTGCTGCCCTGAAGACTCTTCTCATGAAAGCAACTGATTTCGGGAACAGAACAGCCTTATTTCAGGCAGTACTGTGTTCGGCAATGAAGGTGTATGTTTTCTAAACAAATTACGTTAGAAATGTGGTAAATCTACTAAGATGTACATCTTGTTAGATTACACAAACTAGGAAAGTTTGATCTTGCTCCACTGAAGAATCTTCGTAAGAAAGCAACTCATTTGGGGAACAGAACAGCCCTTTTTCACACAGTACTGTGTTCGGCAATGAAGTTGTTTGTTTTCTAAACAAACTACGTTAGAAATGTGGTTTATCTACTAAGTTGTACATCTTGTTAGATTACACAAACTAGGAAAGTTTGATCTTGCTGCAATGAAGAGTCTTGTTAAGAAAGGAACTCATTTGGGGAACAGAACAGTCCTTTTTCACACAGTACTGTGTTCGCCAATGAAGTTGTTTGTTTTCTAAACAAACTACGTTAGAAATCTGCTTAATCTACTAAGTTGAACATCTTGTTAAATTACACAAACTAGGAAAGTTTGATCTTGCTGCCCTGATGACTCTTCGTAAGAAAGCAACTCATTTGGGGAACAGAACTGCCTTATTTCACACAGTACTGCGTTCGGCAATAAAGGCGTTTGTTTTCTAAACAAACTAAGTTAGAAATGTGGTTAACCTACTAAATTCTACATCTTGTTAGATTACACAAACTAGGAAAGTTTGATCTTGCTGCCCTGAAGAGTCTTCGTAAGGAAGCAACTCATTTGGGGAACAGAACAGCGTTATTTCACACAGAACTGTGTTCGCCAATGAATGGGTTTGTTTTCTAAACAAACTACCTTCGAAATGTGTTTAATCTACTAAGTAGTATATTTTGTTAGATTACACAAACTAGGAAAGTTTGATCTTGCTGCACTGAAAGATGTTCGTAAGAAAGCAACTCATTTGAACAACAGAACTGGCTTACTTCACACAGTACTGCGTTCGGCAATGAAGGTGTTTGTTATCTAAACAAACTACGTTAGAAATGTGGTTAATCTACTAAGTTGTACATCTTGTTAGATTACACAAACTAGGAAAGTTTGATCTTGCTGCCCTGAAGACTCTTCGTAAGAAAGAAACTCATTTGGGGAACAGAACAGCCTTATTTTACACAGTACTGTGTTCGGCAATGAAGGTGTTTTTTTTCTGAACAAACTACGTTAGAAATGTGGTTAACCTACTAAGTTGTACATCTTGTTAGATTCCACAAACTAGGAAAGTTTGATCTTGCTGCAATGAAGACTCTGCGTAAGAAACCAACTCATTCGCAGAACAGAACTGGATTATTTCACAGAGTACTGTGTTCGGCAATTAAGGCGTTTGTTTTCTAAACAAACTACGTTAGAAATCTGGTTAATCTACTAAGTTGAAAATCTTGTTAGATTACACAAACTAGGATAGTTTGATCTTGCTGCACTGAATACTCTTCGTAAGAAAACAACGCATTCGTAGAACAGAACTGGATTATTTCAGAAAGTACTGTGTTCGGCAATGAAGGTGTTTGTTTTCTAAACAAACTACGTTAGAAATGTGGTTAATCTACTAAGTTGTATATCTTGTTAGATTACACAAACTAGGAAAGTTTGATCTTGCTGCACTGAAGAGTCTTCGTAAGAAAGCAACTCATTTGGCGAACAGAGCAGCCTTATTTCACAAAGTACTGTGTTCGGCAATGAAGGTGTTTGTTTTCTAAACTGACTTCGTTAGAAATGTGGTTAATCTACTAAGTTGTACATCTTGTTAGATTACACAAACTACGAAAGTTTGATCTTGCTGCACTGAAGACTCTTCGTAAGAAACCAACTCATTCGCAGAACAGAACTGGCTTATTTCACACAGTACTGTGTTTGTCAATGAAGGTGTTTGTTTTCTAAACAAACTACGTTAGAAATGTGGTTGATTTACTAAGTTGTACATCTTGTTAGATTCCACAAACTAGGAAAGTTTGATCTTGCTGCACTGAAGACTCTTCGTAAGAAAGCAACTCATTTGCGGAACAGAACAGCCTTATTTCACACAGTACTGGGTTCGGCAATGAAGGCGTTTGTTTTCTAAACAAACTACGTTAGAAATGTGGTTAATCTACTAAATTCTACATCTTGTTAGATTACACAAACTAGGAAAGTTTGATCTTGCTGCACTGAAGACTGTTCGTAAGAAAGCAACTCATTTGGAGAACAGAATAGCCTTATTTCACACAGTACGGTGTTGGGCAATGAAGGCGTTTGTTTTCTAAAGAAACTACGTTAGAAATGTGCTTAATCTACTAAGTTGTACATCTTGTTAGATTACACAAACTAGGAAAGTTTGATCTTGCTGCAATGAAGAGTCTTCGTAAGAAAGCAACTCATTTGGGGAAAAGAACAGCCTTATTTCACACAGTACTCTGTTTGGCAATGAAGGCGTTTGTTTTGTAAACAAACTACGTTAGAAATGTGGTTAATCTACCAAATTGTAAATCTTGTTAGATTACACAAACTAGGAAAGTTTGATCTTGCTGCACTGAAGACTCTTCGTAAGAAAGCCACTCATTTGGGGAACAGAACAGCCTTATTTCACACAGTACTGTGTTCAGCAATGAAGGTGTTTGTTTTCTAAACAAACTACGTTAGGAATATGGTTAATCTACCAAGTTGTACATCTTGTTAGATTACACAAACTAGGAAAGTTTGATCTTGCTGCACTGAAGACTCTTCGTAAGAAAGCAACTCATTTGCAGAACAGAACTGGCATATTTCGCACAGTACTGCGTTCGGCAATGAAGATGTTTATTTTCTGAACAAACTACGTTAGAAATGTGGTTAATCTACTAAATTGTACACCTTGTTAGATTACACCAACTAGGAAAGTTTGATCTTGCTGCACTGAAGACTCTTCGTAAGAAAGCAACTCATTTGCGGAACAGAACAGCCTTATTCCACACAGTACTGCGTTCGGCAGTGAAGGTGTTTGTTTTTAAACAACTACGTTAGAAATGTGGTTAATCTACTAAATTGTACATCTTGTTATATTACACAAACTAGGAAAGTTTGATCTTGCTGTATTGAAGACTCTTCGTAAGAAAGCAACTGATTTCGGGAATAGAACAGCCTTTTTTCATATGGTACTGTGTTCAGGAATGAATGGGTTTGATTTCTAAACAAACTACTTTACAAATGAAGGTAGTCTATTAAGTTGTACATCTTGTTACATTACACAAACTAGGAAAGTTTGATCTTGCTGCACTGAAGACTCTTCATAAGAATGCAACTCATTTGTAGAATAGAACTGGCTTATTTCACACAGTACTGGGTTCGGCAATGAAGGCATTTGTTTTCTAAACAAACTACGTTAGAAATGTGGTTAATCTACTAATTTGTACATCTTGTTAGATTATACAAACTAGGAAAGTTTGATCTTGCTGCACTGAAGACTCTTCATAAGAAAGCAACTCATTTGGGGAGCAGAACAGCCTTATTTCACACAGTACTGTGTTCGGCAAAGAAGGCCTTTGTTTTCTAAACAAACTATGTTAGAAATGTGATTAATCTACTAAATTGTATATCTTGTTAGAATACACAAACTAGGAAAGTTTTATCTTGCTGCACTGAAGACTCTTCGTAAGAAAGCAACACATTTGTAGAACAGAACTAGGTAACTTCACACAGTACTGCATTCGGCAATGAAGGTGTTTGTTTTCTAAACAAACTACGTTAGAAATGTGGTTAATCTACTAAATTGTACATCTTCTTAGATTACACAAAATTGGAAAGTTTGATCTTGCTGCACTGAAGACTCTTCGTAAGAAAGCAACTCATTTGGGGAACAAAACAGCCTTATTTCACACAGTACTGTGTTTGGCAATGAAGGCGTTTGTTTTCTCAACAAACTACGTTAGAAATGTGGTTAATCTACCAAGTTGTACATCTTCTTAAATTACAAAACTAGGAAACTTTGACCTTGCTGCACTGAAGAGTCTTCGTAAGAAAACAACTGATTTCAGGAACAGAACAGCCTTATTTCACACAGTACTGTTTTCGGCAATGAATGGGTTTGTTTTCTAAACAAACCATGTTTGAAATGTGTTTAATCTACTAAGTTGTATATCTTTTTAGATTTCACAAACTAGGAAAGTTTGATCTTGCTGCACTGAATACTCTTCGTAAGAAAGCAACTCATTTGAAGAACAAAACTGGCTTACTTCACACAGTACTGTGTTTTGCAATGAAAGTGTTTTTTATCTAAACAATCTACGGTAGAAATGTGGTTATTCTACTAAGTTGTACATCTTGTTAGATTACACACACTAGGAAAGTTTGATCTTGCTGCACTGAAGACTCTTCGGAAGAAAGCAACTCATTTGTGGAACAGAACTGGCTTACTTCACACAGTCCTGCGTTCTGCAATGAATGTGTTTGTTTTCTAAACAAAGTACGTTAGAAATGTGGTTAATCTACTAAGTTGTACATCTTCTTAAATTACAAAACTAGGAAACTTTGATCTTGCTGCACTGAAGAGTCTTCGTAAGAAAACAACTGATTTCGGGAACAGAACAGCCTTATTTCACACAGTACTGTTTTCGGCAATGAATGGGTTTGTTTTCTAAACAAACCATGTTTGAAATGTGTTTAATCTACTAAGTTGTATATCTTTTTAGATTTCACAAACTAGGAAAGTTTGATCTTGCTGCACTGAATACTCTTCGTAAGAAAGCAACTCATTTGAAGAACAAAACTGGCTTACTTCACACAGTACTGTGTTTTGCAATGAAAGTGTTTTTTATCTAAACAATCTACGGTAGATATGTGGTTATTCTACTAAGTTGTACATCTTGTTAGATTACACACACTAGGAAAGTTTGATCTTGCTGCACTGAAGACTCTTCGGAAGAAAGCAACTCATTTGTGGAACAGAACTGGCTTACTTCACACAGTCCTGCGTTCTGCAATGAAGGTGTTTGTTTTCTAAACAAAGTACGTTAGAAATGTGGTTAATCTACTAAGTTGTACATCTTGTTAGATTACACAAACTAGGAAAGTTTGATCTTGCTTCACTGAAGAGTCTTTGTAAGAAAGCAACTCTTTTGGGGAACAGAACAGCCTTATTTCACACAGTACTGTGTTCAGCAATGAATGGGTTTGTTTTCTAAACAAACTACTTTAGAAATGAAGGTAGTCTATTAAGTTGTACATCTTCTTAGATTACAAAAACTAGGAAAGTTTGATCTTGCTGCCCTGAACACTCTTCTCAAGAAAGCAACTGATTTCGGGAACAGAACAGACTTATTTCACACAGTACTGTGTTCGGCAATGAAGGCGTTTGTTTTCTAAACAAACTACGGTAGAAATGTGGTTAATCTAGTAAGTTGTACATCTTGTTAGATTACACACACTAGGAAAGTTTGATCTTGCTGCACTGAAGACTCTTCGGAAGAAAGCAACTCATTTGTGGAACAGAACTGGCTTACTTCACACAGTACTGCGTTCTGCAATGAAGGTGTTTGTTTACTAAACAAATTACGTTAGAAATGTGGTTAATCTACTAAGTTGGACATCTTGTTAAATTACAAAAACTAGTAAAGTTTGATCTTGCTGCATAGAAGAGTCTTGGTAAGAAAGCACCTCATTTGGGGAGCAGAACAGCCTTATTTCACACAGTACTCTGTTCGGCAATGAAGGCGTTTGTTTTGTAAACAAACTACGGTAGAAATGTGGATAATCTACTAAGTTGTACATCTTGTTAGATTACACAAACTAGGAAAGTTTGATCTTGCTGCATTGAAGAGTCTTCACAAGAAAGCAACTCATTTGGGGAACAGAACAGCTTTATTTCACACAGTACAGTGTTTGGCAATGAATGGGTTTGTTTTCTAAACAAACTACGTTTGAAATGTGTTTAATCTACTAAGTTGTATATCTTTTTAGATCACAGAAACTAGGAAACTTTGATCTTGCTGCACTGAATACTTTTCATAAGAAAGCACCTCATTTAAGAACAGAACTTGCTTACTTCACACAGTACTGCGTTCTGCAATGAAGGTGTTTGTTTTCTAAACAAAGTACGTTAGAAATGTGGTTAATCTACTAAATTGGACATCTTGTTAGATTACACAAACTAGGAAAGTTTGATCTTGCTGCATAGAAGAGTCTTGGTAAGAAAGCACCTCATTTGGGGAGCAGAACAGCCTTATTTCACACAGTACTGTGTTCGGCAATGAAGGCGTTTGTTTTGTAAACAAACTACGGTAGAAATGTGGATAATCTACTAAGTTGTACATCTTGTTAGATTACACAAACTAGGAAAGTTCGATCTTGCTGCATTGAAGAGTCTTCACAAGAAAGCAACTCATTTGGGGAACAGAACAGCCTTTTTTCACACAGTACTGTATTCGGCAATGAAGGCGTTTGTTTTCTAAACAAACTATGTTAGAAATGTGAATAATCTACTAAGTTGTACATCTTGTTAGATTACACAAACTAGGAAAGTTTGATCATGCTGCTCTGAAGACTCTTCGTAAGAAAGCAACTCATTTGGAGAACAGAACTGGCTTATTTCACACAGTACTGTGTTCGGCAATGAAGGCGTTTGTTTTCTAAACAAACTACGTTAGAAATGTGGTTAATCTACTACGTTGTACATCTTGTTTGATTACACAAACTAGGAAACTTTGACCTTGCTGCACTGAAGACTCTTCATAAGAAAACAACTCATTTGTAGAACAGAACTGGCTTACTTCACACAGTACTGCGTTCTGCAATGAAGGTGTTTGTTTTCTAAACAAAGTAAGTTAGAAATGTGGTTAATCTACTAAATTGGACATCTTGTTAGATTACACAAACTAGGAAAGTTTGATCTTGCTGCATAGAAGAGTCTTGGTAAGAAAGCACCTCATTTGGGGAGCAGAAAAGCCTTATTTCACACAGTACTGTGTTCGGCAATGAAGGCGTTTGTTTTGTAAACAAACTACGGTAGAAATGTGGATAATCTACTAAGTTGTACATTTTGTTAGATTACACAAACTAGGAAAGTTTGATCTTGCTGCATTGAAGAGTCTTCACAAGAAAGCAACTCATTTGGGGAACAGAACAGCCTTATTTCACACAGTACAGTGTTTGGCAATGAATGGGTTTGTTTTCTAAACAAACTACGTTTAAAATGTGTTTAATCTACTAAGTGGTAAATGTTTTTAGATCACAGAAACTAGGAAAGTTTGATCTTGCTGCACTGAAGACTTTTCGTAAGAAAGCACCTCATTTGAAGAACAGAACTTGCTTACTTCACACAGTACTGTGTTCGGCAATAAACGTGTTTGTTATCTAAACAAACTACGTTAGAAATGTGGTTAATCTACTAAGTTGTAAATCTTGTTAGATTACACAAACTAGGAAAGTTTGGTCTTGCTGCACTGAAGACTCTTCGTAAGAAAGCCACTCATTGGGGGAACAGAACAGCCTTATTTCACACAGTACAGTGTTCGGCAATTAAGGCGTTTGTTTTCTAACTAAACTACGTTAGAAATATGGTTAATCTACCAAGTTGTACATCTTGTTAGATTACACAAACTAGGAAAGTTTGATCTTGCTGCACTGAAGACTCTTCGTAAGAAAGCAACTCATTTGCAGAAGAGAACTTGCTTATTTCGCACAGTACTGCGTTCGGCAATGAAGATGTTTGTTTTCTGAACAAACTACGTTAGAAATGTGGTTAATCTACTAAATTGTACACCTTGTTAGATTACACCAACTAGGAAAGTTTGATCTTGCTGCACTGAAGACTCTTCGTAAGAAAGCAACTCATTTGCAGAACAGAACAGCCTTCTTTCACACAGTACTGCGTTCGGCAGTGAAGATGTTTGTTTTCTAAACAAACTATGTTAGAAACGTGTTTAATCTACTAAATTGTACATCTTGTTAGATTACACAAACTAGGAAACTTTGATCTTGCTGCACTGAAGAGTCTTCGTAAGAAAGCAACTCATTTGGAGATCAGAACAGGCTTATTTCACAAAGTACTGTGTTCGGCAATGAAGGTGTTTGTTTTCTAAACAAAGTACGTTAGAAATGTGGTTAATCTACTAAATTGTACATCTTGTTAGATTACACAAACTAGGAAACTTTGATCTTGCTGCACTGAAGAGTCTTCGTAAGAAAGCTACGGATTTCGGGAACAAAACAGCCTTATTTCACACAGTACAGTGTTTGGCAATGAATGGGTTTGTTTTCTAAACAAACTACGTTTGAAATGTGTTTAATCTCCTAAGTTGTATATCTTTTTAGATTACAGAAACTAGGAAAGTTTGATCTTGCTGCACTGAAGACTTTTCGTAAGAAAGCACCTCATTTGAAGAACAGAACTTGCTTATTTCACAGAGTACTGCGTTCGGCAATGAACGTGTTTGTTATCTAAACAAACTACTTTAGAAATGTGGTTAATCTACTAAGTTGTAAATCTTGTTATATTACACAAACTAGGAAAGTTTGATCTTGCTGCACTGAAGACTCTTCGTAAGAAAGCCACTCATTTGGGGAACAGAACAGCCTTATTTCACACAGTACTGTGTTCAGCAATGAAGGTGTTTGTTTTCTAAACAAACTACGTTAGAAATATGGTTAATCTACCAAGTTGTACATCTTGTTAGATTACACAAACTAGGAAAGTTTGATCTTGCTGCACTGAAGACTCTTCGTAAGAAAGCAACTCATTTGCAGAACAGAACTGGCATATTTCGCACAGTACTGCGTTCGGCAATAAAGATGTTTATTTTCTGAACAAACTACGTTAGAAATGTGGTTAATCTACTAAATTGTACACCTTGTTAGATTACACCAACTAGGAAAGTTTGATCTTGCTGCACTGAAGACTCTTCGTAAGAAAGCAACTCATTTGCGGAACAGAACAGCCTTATTCCACACAGTACTGCGTTCGGCAGTGAAGGTGTTTGTTTTTTAAACAACTACGTTAGAAATGTGGTTAATCTACTAAATTGTACATCTTGTTATATTACACAAACTAGGAAAGTTTGATCTTGCTGTATTGAAGACTCTTCGTAAGAAAGCAACTGATTTCGGGAATAGAACAGCCTTTTTTCATATGGTACTGTGTTCAGGAATGAATGGGTTTGATTTCTAAACAAACTACTTTACAAATGAAGGTAGTCTATTAAGTTGTACATCTTGTTACATTACACAAACTAGGAAAGTTTGATCTTGCTGCACTGAAGACTCTTCATAAGAAAGCAACTCATTTGTAGAATAGAACTGGCTTATTTCACACAGTACTGGGTTCGGCAATGAAGGCATTTGTTTTCTAAACAAACTACGTTAGAAGTGTGGTGAATCTACTAAATTCTACATCTTGTTAGATTACAAAAACTAGGAAAGTTTGATCTTGCTGCACTGAAGACTCTTCGTAAGAAAGCAACTCATTTGCTGAACAGAACTGTCTTATTTCACACAGTACTGTGTTCGGTAATGAAGATGTTTGTTTTGTAAACAAACTATGTTAGAAATGTGGTTAATCTACTAAATTGTCCATCTTGTTAGATTACACAAACTAGGAAAGTTTGATCTTGCTGCACTGAAGAGTCTTCGTAAGAAAGCAACTCATTTGGGGATAAGAACAGGCTTTTTACACACAGTACTGTGTTCGGCAATGACGGCGTTTGTTTTCTAAACAAACTACGTTAGAAACGTGGTTAATCTACTAAATTATACATCGTGTTAGATTACACAAAGTACGAAAGTTTGATCTTGCTGCACTGAAGACTCTTCGTAACAGAGCAACTCATTTGGAGAACAGAAGAGCCTTATTTCACACAGTACTGTGTTCGGCAGTGAAGGTGTTTGTTTTCTAAACAAACTACGTTATAAATGTGGTTAATCTACTACGTTGTACATCTTGTTAGATTACACAAACTAGGAAAGTTTGATCTTGCTGCACTGAAGACTCTTCGTAAGAAAGCAACTCATTTGCGGAACAGAACAGCCTTATTTCACCCAGTACTGGGTTCGGCAATGAAGGCGTTTGTTTTCTAAACAAACTACGTTAGAAATGTCGTTAATCTACTAGGTTGTAAATCTTGTTAGATTACACAAACTAGGAAAGTTTGATCTTGCAGCACTGAAGACTCTTCGTAAGAAAGCCACTCATTTGGGGAACAGAACAGCCTTATTTCACTCAGTACTGTGTTCAGTAATGAAGGCGTTTGTTTTCTCAACAAACTACGTTAGAAATGTGGTTAATCAACTAAATTGTACACCTTGTTAGATTAAACCAACTAGGAAAGTTTGATCTTGCTGCACTGAAGACTCTTCATAAGAAAGCAACTCATTTGCGGACAGAACAGCCTTATTTCACACAGTACTGCGTTCAGCAGTGAAGATGTTTGTTTTCTAAACAAACTAGGTTAGAAATGTAGTTAATCTACTAAATTGTACATTTTGTTAGATTACACAAACTAGGAACCTTTGATCTTGCTGCACTGAAGAGTCTTCGTAAGAAAGCTACTGATTTCGGGAACAGGACAGCCTTATTTCACACAGTACTGTGTTTGGCAATGAATGGGTTTGTTTTCTAAACAAACTACGTTCGAAATGTGTTTAATCTACTAAATTGTATATCTTCTTAGATTACACAAACTAGGAAAGTTTGATCTTGCTGCACTGAAGACTCTTCGTAAGAAAGCAACTCATTTGAAGAACAGAACTGGCTTACTTCACACAGTACTGCATTTGGCAATGAACATGTTTGGTATCTAAACAAACTACGTTAGAAATGTGGTTAATCTACTAAGTTGTACGTCTTGTTAGATTACACAAACTAGGAAAGTTTGATCTTGGTGCACTGAAGAGTCTTCGTAAGAAAGCAACTCATTTGTGGAACAGAACAGCCTTATTTCACACAGTACTGTGTTCGGCAAGGAATGGGTTTGTTTTCTAAAAAAACTAGGTTAGAAATGTGGTTCATCTACTAAGTTGTACATCTTGTTAGATTACACAAACTAGGAATGTTTGATCTTGCTGCACTGAAGACTCTTCGTAAGAAAGCAACTCATTTGCAGAACAGAACTGGCTGATTTGACACAGTACTGTGTTCGGCATTGAAGGTGTTTGTTTTCTAAACAAACTAGGTTAGAAATGTGGTTAATCTACTAAATTGTACATGTTGTTAGATTACACAAACTAGGAAACTTTGATCTTGCTGCACTGAAGAGTCTTAGTAAGAAAGCTACTGATATCTGGAACAGAACAGCCTTATTTCACACAGTACTCTGTTTGGCAATGAATGGGTTTGTTTTCTAAACAAACTACGTTCGAAATGTGTTTAATCTACTAAGTTGTATATCTTTTTAGATTACACAAACTAGAAAAGTTTGATCTTGCTGCACTGAAGAGTCTTTGTAAGAAAGCAACTCATTTGGGGAACAGAACAGCCTTATTTCACACAGTACTGTGTTTGGCAATGAATGGGTTTGTTTTCTAAAGAAACTACTTTAGAAATGAAGGTAGTCTATTAAGTTGTACATCTTGTTAGATTACACAAACTAGAAAAGTTTGATCTTGCTGCACTGAAGAGTCTTCGTAAGAAAGCAACTCATTTGTAGAACAGAACTGGATTACTTCACACAGTATTGCGTTCGGCAATGAAGGTCTTAGTTTTTTAAACAAACTACGTTAGAAATGTGGTTAATCTACTAAGGTGTACATCTCGTTAGATTACACAAACTAGGAATGTTTGATCTTGCTGCACTGAAGACTCTTCGTAAGAAAGCCACTCATTTGGGGAACAGAACAGCCTTATTTCACACAGTACTGTGTTTGGCAATGAAGGCGATTGTTTTCTAAACAAACTACGTTAGAAATGTGGTTAATCTACTAAGTTGTACATCTTGTTAGATTACACAAACTAGGAAAGTTTGATCTTGCTGCACTGAAGAGTCTTCGTAAGAAATGAGCTCATTTGGGGAAAAGAACAGCCTTATTTCACACAGTACTGTGTTCGGCAATGAATGTGTTTGTTTTCTAAACAAACTACTTTAGAAATGAAGGTAATATATGAAGTTGTACATCTTGTTAGATAACACAAACTAGGAAAGTTTGATCTTGCTGCACTGAAGATTCTTCGTAAGAAAGCAACTCATTTGTAGAACAGAACTGGCTTACTTCAAACAGTACTGTGTTCGGCAATGAAGGCGTTTGTTTTGTCAACATACTACGTTAGAAATTCGGTTAATCTACTAAGTTGTACATCTTGTTAGATTACACAAACTAGGAAAGTTTGATCTTGCTGCACTGAAGACTCTTCATAAGAAAGCAACTCATTTGCAGAACAGAACAGGCTTATTTCACACAGTACTGTGTTCGGCAATGAAGATGTTTTTTATCTAAACAAACTAGGTTAGAAATGTGATTAATCTACTAAATTGTACATCTTGTTAGATTGCACAAACTAGGAAACTTTAATCTTGCTGTACTGAAGACTCTCCGTACTCATTTGCAGAACAGATCTGGCTTATTTCACACAGTACTGTGTTCGCAATAAAGGTGTTTGTTTTCTAAACAAACTCCTTTAGAAATGTGGTTAATCTACTAAATTGTACACCTTGATAGATTACACAAACTAGGAAAGTTTGATCTTGCTGCACTGAAGACTCTACGTAAGAAAGCAACTCATTTGTAGAACAGAACTGGCTTACTTCACACAGTACTGCGTTCGGTAATGAAGTTGTTTGTTTTCTAAACAAACTACTTTTGAAATGTGGTTAATCTACTAAAGTGTACATCTTGTTTGATCCTGCTGCACTGAAGACTCTTCGTAAGAAAGCATCGCATTTGGGGAACAGAAGAGCCTTATTTCACACAGTACTGTGTTCGGCAATGAAGGCGTTTGTTTTCTAAACAAACTACGTTAGAAATATGGTTAATCTATTAAGTTGTATATCTTGTGAGATTAAACAAAGTACGTTAGAAATGTGGTTAATCTACTAAGTTGGACATCTTCTTAAATTACACAAACTAGGAAACTTTAATCTTGCTGCATAGAAGAGTCTTGGTAAGAAAGCACCTCATTTGGGGAGCAGAACAGCCTTATTTCACACAGTACTGTGTTCGGCAATGAAGGCGATTGTTTTCTAAACAAACCACGTTAGAAATGTGGTTAATCTACTAAGGTGTACATCTTGTTAGTTTACACAAACTAGGAAAGTTTGATCTTGCTGCACTGAAGAGTCTTTGTAAGAAAGCAGCTCATTTGGGGAACAGAACAGCCTTATTTCACACAGTACTGTGTTCGGCAATGAATGGGTTTGTTTTCTAAACAAACTACTTTAGAAATGAAGGTAGTCTATGAAGTTGTACATCTTGTTAGATTACACAAACTAGGAAAGTTTGATCTTGCTGCACTGAAGACTCTTCGTAAGAAACCAACTCATTTGTAGAACAGAACTGGCTTACTTCAAACAGTACAGCGTTAAAACGAAAGGTGTTAATTTTCTAAACAAACTACGTTAGAAATGTGGTTAATCTACTAAGTTGTACATCTTGTTAGATTACACAAACTAGGAAAGTTTGATCTTGCTGCACTGAAGACTCTTCGTAAGAAAGCAACTCATTTGGGGAACAGAACAGCCTTATTTCACACAGTACTGTGTTCGTCAATGAAGGTGTTTGTTTTGTCAACATACTACGTTAGAAATGTGGTTAATCTACTAAGTTGTACATCTTGTTAGATTACACAAACTAGGAATGTTTGATCTTTCTGCACTGAAGACTCTTCGTAAGAAAGCAACTCATTTGGGGAACAAAACAGCCTTATTTCACACATTATTGTGTTCGGTAATGAAGATGTTTGTTTTCCAAAAAAACTACGTTAGAAATGTGGTTAATGTACTAAATTGTACACCATGTTAGATTACACAAACTAGGAAAGTTTGATCTTGCTGCAATGAAGACTCTTCGTAAGAAAGCAACTCATTTGCGGAATAGAACAGCGTTATTTCAAACAGTACTGCGTTCGGCAATGAAGGTGTTTATTTTCTAAACGAACTACGTTAGAAATGTGGTTAATCTACTAATTTCTACATCTTGTTAGATTACACAATCTAGGAAAGTTTGATCTTGCTGCACTGAAGATTCTTCGTAAGAAAGCAACTAATTTGGTGATCAGAACAGGCTTATTTCACACAGTACTGTGTTCGGCAATGAAGGCGTTTGTTTTCTAAACAAACTACGTTAGAAATGTATTTAATCTACTAAGTTGTACATCTTGTAAGATTACACAAACTAGGAAACTTTGATCTTGCTGCACTGAAGACTCTTCGTAAGAAAGCAACTCATTTGGAGAACAGAACTGGCTTATTGCAAACACTACTGTGTTCGGTAATGAAGATGTTTGTTTTCTAAAGAAAGTACGTTACAAATGTGGTTAATCTACTAAGTTGTACAGCTTGTTAGATTGCAGAAACTAGGAAAGTTTGATCTTGCTGCACTGAAGAGTCTTCGTAAGAAAGGAACTCATTTGTGGAACAGAACAGCCTTATTTCACACAGTACTGTGTTCGGCAAGGAATGGGTTTGTTTTGTAAACAAACTACTTTAGAAATGAAGGTAGTCTATGAAGTTGTACATCTTGTTAGATTACACAAACTAGGAAAGTTTGATCTTGCTGCACTGAAGGCTCTTCGTAAGAAAGCCACTCATTTGGGGAACAGAACAGCCTTATTTCACACAGTACTGTGTTTGGCAATGAAGGTGTTTCTTTTCTAAACAAACTACGTTAGAAATGTGGTTAATCTACTAAATTGTACACCTTGTTAGATTACACAAACTAGGAAAGTTTGATCTTGCTGCACTGAAAACTCTTCGTAAGAAAGCAACTCATTTGTAGAACAGAACTGGCTTACTTCACACAGTACTGCGTTCAGCAATGAAGGTGTTTGTTTTCTAAACAAACTACTTTTGAAATGTCGTTAATCTACTAAAGTGTACATCTTGTCAGATTACACAAACTAGGAAAGTTTGATCTTCCTGCACTGAAGAGTCTTTGTAAGAAAGCAACTCATTTGGGGAACAGAACAGCCTTATTTCACACAGTACTGTGTTCAGCAATGAATGGGTTTTTTTCTAAACAAATTACTTTAGAAATGAACGTAGTCTATGAAGGTGTACATCTTGTTATAAATCTGGTTAATCTACTACATTGAACATCTTGTTAGATTACACAAACTACGAAAGTTTGATCTTGCTGCAATGAAGACTCTTCGTAAGAAAGCAACTCATTTGCGGAATAGAACAGCGTTATTTCAAACAGTACTGCGTTCGGCAATGAAGGTGTTTATTTTCTAAACAAACTACGTTAGAAATGTGGTTAATCTACTAAATTCTACATCTTGTTAGATTACACAAACTAGGAAAGTTTGATCTTGCTGCACTGAAGACTCTTCGTAAGAAAGCAACTCATTTGTAGAACAGAACTGGCGTACTTCAAACAGGACTGCATTGGGCAACGAAGGTCTTAGTTTTCTAAACAAACTACGTTAGAAATGGGGTTAATCTACTAAGTTGTACATCTTGTTAGATTACACAAACTAGGAAAGATTGATCTTTCTGCACTGAAGACACTTCGTAAGAATCCAACTCATTTGCAGAACAGAACAGCCTTATTTCACACAGAAATGTGTTCGGCAATGAAGGCGTTTGTTTTCTAAACAAACTACGTTATAAATCTGGTTAATCTACTAAGTTGAACATCTTGTTAGATTACACAAACTAGGAAAGTTTGATCTTGCTGTACTGAAGACTCTTCGTAAGAAAGCAACTCATTTGCAGAACAGAACTGGCTGATTTGATACAGTACTGTGTTCGGCAATGAAGGTGTTTGTTTTCTAAACAAACTAGGTTAGAAATGTGGTTAATCTACTCAATTGTACATATTGTTAGATTACACAAACTAGGAAACTTTGATCTTGCTGCACTGAAGAGTCTTCGTAAGAAAGCTACTGATTTCGGGGCAGAACAGCCTTATTTCACACAGTACGATGTTTGGCAATGAATGGGTTTGTTTTCTAAACAAACTACGTTCGAAATGTGTTTAATCTACTAAGTTGTATATCTTTTTAGATTACACAAACTAGGAAAGTTTGATCTTGCTGCACTGAAGAATCTTTGTAAGAAAGCAACTCATTTGGGGAAAAGAACAGCCTTATGTCACACAGTACTGTGTGCGGCAATGAATGGGTTTGTTTTCTCAACAAACTACTTTGGAAATGAAGGTAGTCTATTAAGTTGTACATCTTGTTAGATTACACAAACTAGGAAAGTTTGATCTTGCTGCACTGAAGACTCTTCGTAAGAAAGCAACTCCTTTGTAGAACAGAACTAGCTTACTTCAAACAGTACTGCGTTCGGCAATGAAGGTGTTAGTTTTCTAAACAATCTACGTTAGAAATATGGTTAATCTACCAAGATGTACATCTTGTTAGATTACACAAACTAGGAAAGTTTGATCTCGCTGCACTGAAGACTCTTCGTAAGAAAGCAACACATTTGGTGTTCAGAACAGGCTTATTTCACACAGTACTGTGTTCGGCAATGAAGGCTTTTTTTTTTCTAAACAAACTACTTTAGAAATGTGGTTAATCTACTAAGTTGTTCATCTTGTTCAATTACACAAACTAGGAAACTTTGATCTTGCTGCACTGAAGACTCTTCGTAAAAAAGCAACTCATTTGGAGAACAGAACTGGCTTATTTCACACAGTACTGTGTTCGGTAATGAAGATGTTTGTTTTCTAAACAAACTCTGTTAGAAATGTGGTTAATCTACTGAGTTGTACAGCTTGTTAGATTACACAAACTAGGAAAGTTTGATCTTGCTGCACTGAAGAGTCTTCGTAAGAAAGCAACTCATTTGTGGAACAGAACAGCCTTATTTCACACAGTACTGTGTTCGGCAATGAATGGTTTGTTTTCTAAACAAACTACTTTAGAAATGAAGGTAGTCTATAAAGTTGTACATCTTGTTAGATTACACAAACTAGGAAAGTTTGATCTTCCTGCACTGAAGGCTCTTCGTAAGAATGCAACTCATTTGTAGAAAAGAACTGGCATACTTCACACAGTACTGTGTTCGGCAATGAAGTTGTTAGTTTTCTAAACAAACTATGTTAGAAATGTGGTTAATCTTCTACATTGTACATGTTGTTAGATTACACAAACTGGGAAACTTTGATCTTGCTGCACTGAAGAGTCTTCCTAAGAAAGCTACTGATTTCGGGAACAGAACAGCCTTATTTCACACAGTACTGTGTTTGGCAATGAATGGGTTTGTTTTCTAAACAAACTACATTCGAAATGTGTTTAATCTACTAAGTTGTATATCTTTTTAGATTACACAAACTAGGAAAGTTTGATCTTGATGCACTGAAGACTCCTCGTAAGAAAGCAACTCATTTGAAGAACAGAACTGGCTTACTTCACACAGTACTGCGTTCGGCAATGAACGTGTTTGTTATCTAAACAAACTACGTTGGAAATGTGGTTAATCTACTAAGTTGTACAGCTTGTTAGATTGCAGAAACTAGGAAAGTTTGATCTTGCTGCACTGAAGAGTCTTCGTAAGAAAGGAACTCATTTGTGGAACAGAACAGCCTTATTTCACACAGTACTGTGTTCGGCAAGGAATGGGTTTGTTTTGTAAACAAACTACTTTAGAAATGAAGGTAGTCTATGAAGTTGTACATCTTGTTAGATTACACAAACTAGGAAAGTTTGATCTTGCTGCACTGAAGACTCGTCGTAAGAAAGCAACTCATTTGTAGAACATAACTAGCTTACTTCACACACTACTGCATTCGGCAATGAAGGTGTTTGTTTTCTAAACAAACTACGTTAGAAATGTGGTTAATCTACTAAGTTGTACATCTTGTTAGATTACACAAACTAGGAATGTTTGATCTTGCTGCACTGAAGATTCTTCGTAAGAAAGCAAGTCATTTGGAGAACAGAACTGGCTTACTTCACACAGTACTGTGTTCGGAAATGAAGGTGTTTGTTTTCTAAACAAACTACGTTAGAAATGTGGTTAATCTACTAAATTGTACATCATGTTAGATTACACAAACTGGGAAAGTTTGATATTGCAGCACTGAAAACTCTTCGTAAGAAAGCCACTCATTTGGGGAACAGAACAGCCTTATTTCACACAGTACTGTGTTTGGCAATGAAGGCGTTTGTTTTCTAAACAAACTACGTTAGAAATGTGGTTAATCTACTAAGCTGTACATCTTATTCGATTACACAAACTAGGAAAGTTTGATCTTGTTGCACTGAAGAGTCTTCGTAAGAAAGCTGCTCATTTGGAGAACAGAACAGCCTTATTTAATACAGTACTGTGTTCGGCAATGAATGGGTTTGTTTTCTAAACAAACTACGTTAGAAATGAATGTAGTCTATGAAGATGTACATCTTGTTAGATTACACAAACTAGGAAAGTTTGATCTTGCTGCACTGAAGACTCTTCGTAAGAAATCAACTCATTTGTAGAACAGAACTGGCTTACTTCAAACAGTACTGCGTTTGGCAATGAAGGTGTTAGTTTTCTAAAGAAACTAGGTTAGAAATGTGGTTAATCTACTAAATTGTACATCTTGTTAGATTACACAAACTAGGAAACTTTAATCTTGCTGTACCGAAGACTCTCCGTAAGAAAGCAACACATTTTGAGAACAGAACTGGCTTATTTCACACAGTACTGTGTTCGGCAATAAAAGTGTTTGTTTTCTAAACAAACTACGTTAGAAATGTGGTTAATCTACTAAATTGTACACCTTGTTAGATTACACAAACTAGGAATGTTTGATCTTGCTGCACTGAAGACTCTTCGTAAGAAAGCAACTCATTTGGGGAACAGAACAGCCTTATTTCACACAGTACTGTGTTCGGCAATGAATGCGTTTGTTTTCTAAACAAACTACTTTAGAAATGAGGGTAGTCTATTACGTTGTACATCTTGTTAGATTACACAAACTAGGAAAGATTGATCATGCTTCACTGAAGACTCTTCGTAGAAAAGCAACTCATTTGTAGAACAGAACTAGCTTATTTCACACAGTACTGCAATCGGCAATGAAGGTGTTTCTTTTCTAAACAAACTACGTTAGAAATGTGGTTAATCTACTAAATTGTACACCTTGTTAGATTACACAAACTAGGAAAGTTTGATCTTCCTGCACTGAAGACTCTTGGTAAGAAAGCAACTCATTTGTAGAACAAAACTGGCTTACTTCACACAGTACTGTGTTCGGCAATGAAGGCGTTTGTTTTCTAAACAAAATACGTTAGAAATGTCGTTAATCTACTAAGTTGTACATCTTGTTAGATTACACAAACTAGGAAAGTTTGATCTTGCTGCACTGAAGACTCTTTGTAAGAAAGCAACTCATTTGGAGAACAGAATAGCCTTATTTCACACAGTACTATGTTCGGCAATGAAGGTGTTTGTTTTCTAAACAAACTACGTTATAAATGAGGTTAATCTACTAAGTTGTATATGTTGTTAGATCACACAAACAAGGAAAGTTTGATCTTGCTGCACTGAAGAGTCTTCGTAAGAAAGCAACTCATTTGGGGAAGAGAACAGCCTTATTTCACACAGTACTGTGTTCGGCAATGAATGGGTTTGTTTTCTAAACAAACTACTTTAGAAATGAAGGTAGTCTATTAAGTTGTACATCTTCTTAGATTACAAAAACTAGGAAAGTTTGATCTTGCTGCCCTGAAGACTCTTCTCAAGAAAGCAACTGATTTTGGGAACAGAACAGCGTTATTTCACACAGTACTGTGTACGGAAATGAAGGCGTTTGTTTTCTAAACAAACAACGTTAGCAGTGTGGTTAATCTACTAAGTTGTACATCTTGTTAGATTACACAAACTAGGAAAGTTTGATCTTGCTGCACTGAAGACTCGTCGTAAGAAAGCAACTTATTTGTAGAACATAACTAGCTTACTTCACACACTACTGCATTCGGCAATGAAGGTGTTTGTTTTCTAAACAAACTACGTTAGAAATGTGGTTAATCTACTAAGTTGTACATCTTGTTAGATTACACAAACTAGGAATGTTTGATCTTGCTGCACTGAAGATTCTTCGTAAGAAAGCAAGTCATTTGGAGAACAGAACTGGCTTACTTCACACAGTACTGTGTTCGGAAATGAAGGTGTTTGTTTTCTAAACAAACTACCGTAGAAATGTGGTTAATCTACTAAATTGTACATCATGTTAGATTACACAAACTGGGAAAGTTTGATATTGCAGCACAGAAGAGTCTTCGTAAGAAAGCAACTCATTTGGGGAACAGAACAGCGTTATTTCACACAGTACTGTGTTTGGCAATGAATGGGTTTGTTTTCTAAACAAACTACATTCGAAATGTGTTTAATCTACTGAGTTGTATATCTTTTTAGATTACAAAAACTAGGAAAGTTTGATCTTGCTGCACTGAAGAGTCTTCGTAAGAAAGCAACTCATTTGAAGAACAGAACTGGCTTACTTCACACAGTATTGTGTTCGGCAATGAAGGTGTTTGTTTTCAAAACAAACTACTTTAGAAATGAAGGTAGTCTATTAAGTTGTACATGTTGTTAGACTACAAAAACTAGGAAAGTTTGATCTTGCTGCACTGAAGACTCTTCTCAAGAAAGCAACTGATTGTGGTCACAGAACCGCCTTATTTCACACAGCACTGTGTTCGGCAATGAAGGCGTTTGTTTTCTAAACAAACTACGTTAGAAATGTGGTAAATCTACAAAGTTGTACATCTTGTTAGATTACACAAACTAGGAAAGTTTGATCTTGCTGCACTGAAGACTCTTCGTAAAAAAGCAACTCATTTGCAGAACAGAACTGGCTTATTTCACAAAGTACTGTGTTCGGCAATGAAGGTGTTTTTTTTCTAAACAAACTAGGTTAGAAATGTTTTTAATCTACTAAGTTGTACATCTTGTTATACTAAAAAAACGAGGGAATTTTGATCTTGCTGCACTGAAGACTCTTCGTAAGAAAGCAACTCACTTGTTGAACAGAACTGGCTTATTTCACACAGTACTGTGTTCGGTAATGAAGATGTTTGTTTTCTAAACAAACTACGTTAGAAATGTGGTTAATCTACTAAGATGTACATCTTGTTAGATTACACAAACTAGGAAAGTTTGATCTTGCTGCAGTGGAGAGTCTTCGTAAGAAAGCAACTCATTTGGGGAACAGAACAGCCTTATTTCACACAGTACTGTGTTCGGCAATGAATGGGTTTGTTTTCTAAACAAACTACTTTAGAAATGAAGGTAGTCTATGAAGTTGTACATCTTGGTAGATTACACAAACTAGGAAAGTTTGATCTTGCTGCACTGAAGACTCTTCCTAAGAAAGCAACTCATTTGTGGAACAGAACTGGCTTACTTCACACAGTAGTGCGTTCGCAACGAAGGTGTTAGTTTTCTAAACAAACTCCGTTAGAAATGTGTTTAATCTACTAAGTTGTACATCTTGTTAGATTACACAAACTAGGAAAGTTTGATCTTGTTGCACTGAAGACTCTTCGTAAGAAAGCAACTCATTTGAGGATCAAAACAGGCTTATTTCACACAGTACTGTGTTCGGCAATGAACGCGTTTGTTTTTTAAACAAACTACGTTAGAAATGTGGTTAATCTACTAAATTGTACATCTTGTTAGATTACACAACCTAGGAAAGTTTGATCTTGCTGCACTGAATACTCTTCGTAAGAAAGGAACTCATTTGGAGAACAGAACAACCTTATTTCACACAGTACTGTGTTCGGCAATGAAGGTGTTTGTTTTCTAAACAAACTACTTTATAAATATGGTTAATCTACTAAGTTGTACATCTTGTTAGATTACACAAACTAGGAAAGTTTGATCTTGCTGCACTGAAGAGTATTCGTAAGAAAGCAACTCATTTAGGAAACAGAACAGCCTTATTTCACACAGTACTGTGTTCTGCAATGAATGGGATTGTTTTCTAAACAAACTACTTTAGAAATGAAGTTAGTCTATTAAGGTGTACATCTTGTTAGATTACACAAACTAGGAAAATTTGATCTTGCTGCACTGAAGACTCTTCAGTAAGAAAGCAACTCATTTGAAGAACAGAACTGGCTTATTTCACACAGTACTGTGTTCGGCAATGAAGGTGTTTGTTTTCTAAACAAACTACGTTAGAAATGTGGTTAATCTACTAGATTGTACATCTTGTTATATTACACAAACTAGGAAAGTTTGATCTTGGTGCACTGAAGACTCTTCGTAAGAAAGCAACTCATTTGGGGAACAAAACAGCCTTATTTCACACAGTACTGTGTTGGGCAATGAAGGCCTTTGTTTTCTAAAAAAACTACGTTATAAATCTGGTTAATCTACTAAGTTGTACATCTTGTTAGATTACACAAACTAGGAAAGTTTGATCTTGCTGCACTGAAGAGTCTTAGTAAGAAAGCAACTCATTTGGGGAAGAGAACAGCCTTATTTCACACCGTACCGTGTTCGGCAATGAATGGGTTTGTTTTCTAAACAAACTACTTTAGAAATGAAGGTAGTCTATTAAGTTGTACATCTTCTTAGATTGCAAAAACTAGGAAAGTTTGATCTTGCTGCCCTGAAGACTCTTCTCAAGAAAGCAACTGATTTTGGGAACAGAACAGCGTTATTTCACACAGTACTGTGTTCGGCAATGAAGGCGTTTGTTTTCTAAACAAACAACGTTAGCAATGTGGTTAATCTACTAAGTTGTACATCTTGTTAGATTACACAAACTAGGAAAGTTTGATCTTGCTGCACTGAAGACTCGTCGTAAGAAAGCAACTCATTTGTAGAACATAACTAGCTTACTTCACACACTACTGCATTCGGCAATGAAGGTGTTTGTTTTCTAAACAAACTACGTTAGAAATGTGGTTAATCTACTAAGTTGTACATCTTGTTAGATTACACAAACTAGGAATGTTTGATCTTGCTGAACTGAAGATTCTTCGTAAGAAAGCAAGTCATTTGGAGAACAGAACTGGCTTACTTCACACAGTACTGTGTTCGGAAATGAAGGTGTTTGTTTTCTAAACAAACTACGTTAGAAATGTGGTTAATCTACTAAATTGTACATCATGTTAGATTACACAAACTGGGAAAGTTTGATATTGCAGCACAGAAGAGTCTTCGTAAGAAAGCAACTCATTTGGGGAACAGAACAGCGTTATTTCACACAGTACTGTGTTTGGCAATGAATGGGTTTGTTTTCTAAACAAACTACATTCGAAATGTGTTTAATCTACTGAGTTGTATATCTTTTTAGATTACACAAACTAGGAAAGTTTGATCTTGCTGCACTGAAGAGTCTTCGTAAGAAAGCAACTCATTTGAAGAACAGAACTGGCTTACTTCACACAGTATTGTGTTCGGCAATGAAGGTGTTTGTTTTCAAAACAAACTACTTTAGAAATGAAGGTAGTCTATTAAGTTGTACATGTTGTTAGATTACAAAAACTAGGAAAGTTTGATCTTGCTGCACTGAAGACTCTTCTCAAGAAAGCAACTGATTGTGGTCACAGAACCGCCTTATTTCACACAGCACTGTGTTCGGCAATGAAGGCGTTTGTTTTCTAAACACACTACGTTAGAAATGTGGTAAATCTACAAAGTTGTACATCTTGTTAGATTACACAAACTAGGAAAGTTTGATCTTGCTGCACTGAAGACTCTTCGTAAGAAAGCAACTCATTTGTGGAACAGAACTGGCTTACTTCACACAGTAGTGCGTTCGCAACGAAGGTGTTAGTTTTCTAAACAAACTCCGTTAGAAATGTGTTTAATCTACTAAGTTGTACATCTTGTTAGATTACACAAACTAGGAATGTTTGATCTTGTTGCACTGAAGACTCTTCGTAAGAAAGCAACTCATTTGAGGATCAAAACAGGCTTATTTCACACAGTACTGTGTTCGGCAATGAACGCGTTTGTTTTCTAAACAAACTACGTTAGAAATGTGGTTAATCTACTAAATTGTACATCTTGTTAGATTACACAACCTAGGAAAGTTTGATCTAGCTGCACTGAATACTCTTCGTAAGAAAGGAACTCATTTGGAGAACAGAACAACCTTATTTCACACAGTACTGTGTTCGGCAATGAAGGTGTTTGTTTTCTAAACAAACTACTTTATAAATATGGTTAATCTACTAAGTTGTACATCTTGTTAGATTACACAAACTAGGAAAGTTTGATCTTGCTGCACTGAAGAGTCTTCAAAGAAAGCAACTCATTTAGGAAACAGAACAGCCTTATTTCACACAGTACTGTGTTCTGCAATGAATGGGATTGTTTTCTAAACAAACTACTTTAGAAATGAAGTTAGTCTATTAAGGTGTACATCTTGTTAGATTACACAAACTAGGAAAATTTGATCTTGCTGCACTGAAGACTCTTCGTAAGAAAGCAACTCATTTGAAGAACAGAACTGGCTTACTTCACACAGTACTGCGTTCGGCAATGAAGGTGTTTGTTTTCTAAACAAACTACGTTAGAAATGTGGTTAATCTACTAGATTGTACATCTTGTTATATTACACAAACTAGGAAAGTTTGATCTTGGTGCACTGAAGACTCTTCGTAAGAAAGCAACTCATTTGGGGAACAAAACAGCCTTATTTCACACAGTACTGTGTTGGGCAATGAAGGCCTTTGTTTTCTAAAAAAACTACGTTATAAATCTGGTTAATCTACTAAGTTGTACATCTTGTTAGATTACACAAACTAGGAAAGTTTGATCTTGCTGCACTGAAGAGTCTTAGTAAGAAAGCAACTCATTTGGGGAAGAGAACAGCCTTATTTCACACAGTACTGTGTTCGGCAAATGAATGGGTTTGTTTTCTAAACAAACTACTTTAGAAATGAAGGTAGTCTATTAAGTTGTACATCTTCTTAGATTGCAAAAACTAGGAAAGTTTGATCTTGCTGCCCTGAAGACTCTTCTCAAGAAAGCAACTCATTTTGGGAACAGAACAGCGTTATTTCACACAGTACTGTGTTCGGCAATGAAGGCGTTTGTTTTCTAAACAAACAACGTTAGAAATGTGGTTAATCTACTAAGTTGTACATCTTGTTAGATTACACAAACTAGGAAAGTTTGATCTTGCTGCACTGAAGACTCGTCGTAAGAAAGCAACTCATTTGTAGAACATAACTAGCTTACTTCACACACTACTGCATTCGGCAATGAAGGTGTTTGTTTTCTAAACAAACTACGTTAGAAATGTGGTTAATCTACTAAGTTGTACATCTTGTTAGATTACACAAACTAGGAATGTTTGATCTTGCTGCACTGAAGATTCTTCGTAAGAAAGCAAGTCATTTGGAGAACAGAACTGGCTTATTTCACACAGTACTGTGTTCGAAATGAAGGTGTTTGTTTTCTAAACAAACTACGTTAGAAATGTGGTTAATCTACTAAATTGTACATCATGTTAGATTACACAAACTAGGAACTTTTGATATTGCAGCACAGAAGAGTCTTCGTAAGAAAGCAACTCATTTGGGGAACAGAACAGCGTTATTTCACACAGTACTGTGTTTGGCAATGAATGGGTTTGTTTTCTAAACAAACTACATTCGAAATGTGTTTAATCTACTGAGTTGTATATCTTTTTAGATTACACAAACTAGGAAAGTTTGATCTTGCTGCACTGAAGAGTCTTCGTAAGAAAGCAACTCATTTGAAGAACAGAACTGGCTTACTTCACACAGTATTGTGTTCGGCAATGAAGGTGTTTGTTTTCAAAACAAACTACTTTAGAAATGAAGGTAGTCTATTAAGTTGTACATGTTGTTAGATTACAAAAACTAGGAAAGTTTGATCTTGCTGCACTGAAGACTCTTCTCAAGAAAGCAACTGATTGTGGGAACAGAACAGCCTTATTTCACACAGTACTGTGTTCGGCAATGAAGGCGTTTGTTTTCTAAACAAACTACGTTAGAAATGTGGTAAATCTACAAAGTTGTACATCTTGTTAGATTACACAAACTAGGAAAGTTTGATCTTGCTGCACTGAAGACTCTTCGTAAAAAAGCAACTCATTTGCAGAACAGAACTGGCTTATTTCACAAAGTACTGTGTTCGGCAATGGAGGTGTTTTTTTTCTAAACAAACTAGGTTAGAAATGTTTTTAATCTACTAAGTTGTACATCTTGTTATACTAAAAACTAGGGAATTTTGATCTTGCTGCACTGAAGACTCTTCGTAAGAAAGCAACTCATTTGTTGAACAGAACTGGCTTATTTCACACAGTACTGTGTTCGGTAATGAAGATGTTTGTTTTCTAAACAAACTACGTTAGAAATGTGGTTAATTTACTAAGATGTACATCTTGTTAGATTACACAAACTAGGAAAGTTTGATCTTGCTGCAGTGGAGAGTCTTCGTAAGAAAGCAACTCATTTGGGGAACAGAACAGCCTTATTTCACACAGTACTGTGTTCGGCAATGAATGGATTTGTTTTCTAAACAAACTACTTTAGAAATGAAGGTAGTCTATGAAGTTGTACATCTTGGTAGATTACACAAACTAGGAAAGTTTGATCTTGCTGCACTGAAGACTCTTCGTAAGAAAGCAACTCATTTGTGGAACAGAACTGGCTTACTTCACACAGTAGTGCGTTCGCAACGAAGGTGTTAGTTTTCTAAACAAACTCCGTTAGAAATGTGGTTAATCTACTAAGTTGTACATCTTGTTAGATTACACAAACTAGGAAAGTTTGATCTTGTTTCACTGAAGACTCTTCGTAAGAAAGCAACTCATTTGGGGAACAGAACAGCCTTATTTCACACAGTACTGTGTTCGTCAATGAAGGCGTTTGTTTTGTCAACATACTACGTTAGAAATGTGGTTAATCTACTAAATTGTACATCTTGTTAGATTACACAAACAAGGAAACTTTGATCTTGCTGCACTGAAGAGTCTTCGTAAGAAAGCAACTCATTTGCAGAACAGAACTGGCTTATTTGACACAGTACTGTGTTCGGCAATGAAGGTGTTTGTTTTCTAAACAAACTAGGTTAGAAATGTGGTTAATATACTAAGTTGAACATCTTGTTAGATTACACAAACTAGGAAACTTTGATCTTGCTGCACTGAAGAGTCTTCGTAAGAAACCAACTCATTTGGAGAACAGAACTGGTGTGTTTCACACAGTACTGTTTTCGGTAATGAAGACGTTTGTTTTCTAAAAAAACTACGTTAGAAATGTGGTTAATCTACTAAACTGTACACCATGTTAGATTACACAAACTAGGAAAGTTTGATCTTGCTGCACTGAAGACTCTTCGTAAGAAAGCAACTCATTTGTGGAACAGAACTGGCTTACTTCACACAGTACTGCGTTACAATGCGAAGGTGTTAGTTTTCTAAACAAACTACGTTAGAAATGTGTTTAATCTACTAAGTTGTACATCTTGTTAGATTACACAAACTAGGAAAGTTTGATCTTGTTGCACTGAAGACTCTTCGTAAGAAAGCAACTCATTTGAGGATCAAAACAGGCTTATTTCACACAGTACTGTGTTCGGCAATGAACGCGTTTGTTTTCTAAACAAACTACGTTAGAAATGTGGTTAATCTACTAAATTGTACATCTTGTTAGATTACACAAACTAGGAAAGTTTGATCTTGCTGCACTGAATACTCTTCGTAAGAAAGGAACTCATTTGGAGAACAGAACAACCTTATTTCACACAGTACTGTGTTCGGCAATGAAGGTGTTTGTTTTCTAAACAAACTACTTTATAAATATGGTTAATCTACTAAGTTGTACATCTTGTTAGATTACACAAACTAGGAAAGTTTGATCTTGCTGCACTGAAGAGTATTCGTAAGAAAGCAACTCATTTAGGAAACAGAACAGCCTTATTTCACACAGTACTGTGTTCTGCAATGAATGGGATTGTTTTCTAAACAAACTACTTTAGAAATGAAGTTAGTCTATTAAGGTGTACATCTTGTTAGATTACACAAACTAGGAAAATTTGATCTTGCTGCACTGAAGACTCTTCGTAAGAAAGCAACTCATTTGAAGAACAGAACTGGCTTACTTCACACAGTACTGCGTTCGGCAATGAAGGTGTTTGTTTTCTAAACAAACTACGTTAGAAATGTGGTTAATCTACTAGATTGTACATCTTGTTATATTACACAAACTAGGAAAGTTTGATCTTGGTGCACTGAAGACTCTTCGTAAGAAAGCAACTCATTTGGGGAACAAAACAGCCTTATTTCACACAGTACTGTGTTCGGCAATGAAGGCCTTTGTTTTCTAAAAAAACTACGTTATAAATCTGGTTAATCTACTAAGTTGTACATCTTGTTAGATTACACAAACTAGGAAAGTTTGATCTTGCTTCACTGAAGAGTCTTCGTAAGAAAGCAACTCATTTTCAGAACAGAACAGGCTTATTTCACACAGTACTGTGTTCGCCAATGAAGGTGTTTGTTATCTAAACAAACTAGGTTAGAAATGTCGTTAATCGACTAAGTTGTACATCTTGTTAGATTACACAAACTAGGAAACTTTGATCTTGCTGTACTGAAGACTCTTCGTAAGAAAGCAACTCATTTGGGGAAAAGAACAGCCTTATTTCACACAGTACTGTGTTCGTCAATGAAAGCGTTTGTTTTGTCAACATACTACGTTAGAAATGTGGTAAATCTACTAAGGTGTACATCTTGTTAGATTACACAAACTAGGAAAGTTTGACCTTGCTGCACTGAAGACTCTTCGTAAGAAAGCATCTCATTTGCGGAACAGAACAGCCTTATTTCACACAGTACTGTGTTCAGCAATGAAGTTGTTTGTTTTCTAAACAAACTACGTTAGAAATGTGGTTAATCTACTAAATTGTACATCTTGTTAGATTACACAAACTAGGAAAGTTTGATCTTGCTGCACTGAAGACTCTTTCCTAAGAAAGCAACTCATTTGGGGAACAGAACAGGCTTATTTCACACAGTACTGTGTTCGGCAATGAAGGTGTTTGTTTTCTAAACAAACTAGGTTAGAAATGTGGTTAATCTACTAAATTGTACATCTTGTTAGATTACACAAACTAGGAAAGTTTGATCTTGCTGCACTGAAGACTCTTCGTAAGAAACCAACTCATTTATGGAACAGAACAGCCTTATTTCACACAGTACTGTGTTCGGCAATAAAGGTGTTTGTTTTCTAAACAAACTACGTTATACATTTGGTTAATGTACTAAGTTGAACATCTTGTTAGATTACACAAACTAGGAAAGTTTGATCTTGCTGCACTGAAGACTCTTCGTAAGAGAGTAACTCATTTGAAGAAAGGAACTGGCTTATTTGACACAGGACTGTGTTCGGCAATGAATGTGTTTGTTTTCTAAACAAAGTACGTTAGAGATGTGGTTAATATACTAGGTTGTATATCTTGTTAGATTACACAAACTAGGAAAGTTTGATCTTGCTGCACTGAAGACTCTTCGTAAGAAAGCAACTCATTTGCAGAACAGAACTGGCTTATTTCACACAGTACTGTGTTCAGCAATGAAGGTGTTTGTTATCTAAACAAACTAGGTTAGAAATGTTGTTAATCTACTAAATTGTACATCTTGTGAGATTACACAAACTAGGAAACTTTAATCTTGCTGTACTGAAGACTCTCCGTAAGAAAGCAAGTCATTTGGAGAAAAGACTGGCTTATTTCACACAGTACTGTGTTTGGCAATAAAGGTGTTTGTTTTCTAAACAAACTACGTTAGAAATGTGGTTAATCTACTAAATTGTACATCTTGTTAGATTACACAAACTAGGAAAGTTTGATCTTGCTGCACTGAAGACTCTTCGTAAGAAAAAACAACTCATTTTTAGAACAGCACAGCCCTTATTTCACACAGTACTGTGTTTGGCAATGAAGGTGTTTGTTTTCTAAACAAACTACTTTTGAAATGTGGTTAATCTACTAAAGTAGTACATCTTGTTAGATTACACAAACTAGGAAAGTTTGATCTTTCTGCACTGAAGACTCTTCTTAAGAAACCAACTCATTTGAAGAACAGAATTGGCCTTATGTCACACAGTACTGTGTTCGGCAATGAAGGTGTTTGTTTTCTAAACAAACTATGTTAGAAATGTGATTAATCTACTAAATTGTACATCTTGTTAGATTACAAAAACTAGGAAAGTTTGATCTTGCTGCACTGAAGACTCTTCGTAAGAAAGCAACTCATTTGTGGAACAGAACAGCCTTATTTCACACAGTACCGTGGTCGGCAATGAAGGTGTTTGTTTTCTTAACAAACTAGGTAAGAAATGTGGTTAATCTACTAAGTTGTACATCTTGTTAGATTACACAAACTAGGAAAGTGTGATCTTGCTGCACTGAAGACTCTTCGTATGAAAGCAACTCATTTGCAGAACAGAACTGGCTTATTTCACACAGTACTGTGTTCGGGAATGAAGGTGTTTGTTTTCTAAACAAACTAGGTTATAAATGTGGTTAATCTACTAAATTGTACACCTTGTTAGATTACACGAACTACGAAAGTTTGATCTTGCTGCACTGAAGACTCTTCGTAAGAAAGCAACTCATTTGCGGAACAGAACAGCCTTATTTCACACAGTGCTGCGTTCGACAATGAAGGTGTTTGTTTTCTAAACAAACTACGTTAGAAATGTGGTTAATCTACTAAATTCTACATCTTGTTAGATTACACAAACTAGGAAAGTTTGATCTTGCTGTACTGAAGACTCTTCGTAAGAAAGCAACTGATTTCGGGAATAGAACAGCCTTATTTCATATGGTACTGTGTTTGGCAGTGAATGGGTTTATTTTCTAAACAAACTACTTTAGAAATGAAGGCAGTCTATTAAGTTGTATATCTTGTTACATTACACAAACTAGGAAAGTTTGATCTTTCTGCACTGAAAACACTTCGTAAGAAAGCATCTCATTTGTAGAACAGAACTAGCTTACTTCACACAGTACTGCATTCGGCAATTGATGTGTTTGTTTTCTAAACAAACTACGTTAGAAATGTGGTTAATCAACTAAATTGAACATCTTGTTAGATTACACAAACTAAGTAAGCTTGATCTTGCTGTACTGAAGACTCTTCGTAAGAAAGCAACTGATTTCGGGAATAGAACAGCCTTATTTCATATGGTACTGTGTTTGGCAATGAATGGGTTTGTTTTCTAAACAAACTACTTTAGAAATGAAGGTAGTCTATTAAGTTGTACATCTTGTTACATTACACAAACTAGGAAAGTATGATATTGCTGCACTGAAGACTCTTCGAAAGAAAGCAACTCATTTGTAGAACAGAACAGGCTTATTTCACACAGTAGTGTGTTCGGCAATGAAGGTGTTTGTTCTCTAAACAAACTAGGTTAGAAATGTGGTTAATCTACTAAGTTGTACATCTTGTTAGATTACACAAACTAGGAAAGTTTGATCTTGCTGCCCTGAAGACTCTTCGTAAGAAAACAACTCATTTGCGGAACAGAACAGCCTTATTTCACACAGTACTGTGTTCGGCAATGAAGGCGTTTGTTTTCTAAACAAACTACGTTATAAATCAGGTTAATCTACTAAGTTGAATATCTTGTTAGATTACACAAACTAGGAAAGTTTGATCTTGCTGCACTGAAGACTCTTCGTAAGAAAGCAACTCATTTGCAGAACAGAACTGGCTTATTTGACACAGTACTGTGTTCGACAATGAAGGTGTTTGTTTTCTAAACAAACTAGCTTAGAAATGTGGTTAATCTATTAAGTTGTACATCTTGTTAGATTACACAAACTAGGAAACTTTGATCTTGCTGCACTAAAGAGTCTTCCTAAGAAAGAAAGTGATTTCGGGAACAGAAGAGCCTTATTTCACGCAGTACTGTGTTCGAAAATGAATGGGTTTGTTTTCAAAAGAAAGTACTGTAGAAATGAAGGTAGTCTATTAAGTTGTACATCTTGTTAGATTACACAAACTAGGAAAGTTTGATCTTGCTGCACTGAAGACTCTTCGTAAGAAAGCAACTCATTTGTAGAACAGAACTGGCTTACTTCACACAGTACTGCATTCGGCAACGAAGGTGTTAGTTTTCTAAACAAACTACGTTAGAAATGTGGTTAATCTACTAAGTTGTACATCTTGTTAGATTACACTAAATATGAAAGTTTGATCTTGCTGCACTGAAGACTCTTCGTAAGAAAGCAACTCATTTGCATAACAGAACAGGCTTATTTCACACAGTACTGTGTTCGGCAATGAAGGTGTTTGTTTTCTAAACAAACTAGGTTAGAAATGTGGTTAATCTACAAAAGTGTACACCTTGTTAGATTTCACAAACTAGGAAACTTTGATCTTGCTGCACTGAAGATTCTTCGTAATAAAGCAACTCATTTGCGGAACCGAACAGCCTTATTTCACAAAGTACTGCGTCCGACAATGAAGGTGTTTGATTTCTAAACAAACTACATTAGGAATGTGGTTAATCTACCAAATTCTACATCTTGTTAGATTACACAAACTAGGAAAGTTTGATCTTGCTGTACTGCAGACTCTTCGTAAGAAAGCAACTGATTTCGGGAATAGAACAGCCTTATTTCGTACAGTACTGTGTTAGGCAACGAATGGGTTTGTTTTTAAACAAACTACTTTAGAAATGAAGGTAGTCTATAAGGTTGTATATCTTGTTACATTACACAAACTAGGAAAGTTTGATCTTGCTGCACTGAAGACTCTTCTTAATAAAGCAACTCATTTGGGGAACAGAACAGCCTTATTTCACACAGTACTGTGTTCGGCAATGAAATCGTTTGTTTTGTAAACAAACTACGTTAGAAATGTGGTTAATCTACAAAGTTGTGCATCTGGTTAGATTACACAAACTAGGAAAGTTTGATCTTGCTGCACTGAAGACTCTTCGTAAGAAAGCAACTCATTTGTAGAACAGAACTGGCTTACTTCACACAGTACTGCATTCGCCAACGAAGGTGTTAGTTTTCTAAACAAACTACTTTAGAAAAGTGGTTAATGTACTAAATTGTACATCTTGTTTGATTACACAAACTAGGAAAGTTTGATCTTGCTGCACTGAAGACTCTTCGTAAGAAACCAACTCATTTGAGGAACAGAACAGCCTTATTTCACACAGTACAGTGTTCGGCAATGAAGGCATTTGTTTTCTAAACAAACTACGTATAAATGTGGTTATTCTACTAAGTTGAACATCTTGTTAGATTACATAAACTAGGAACGTTTGATCTTGCTGCACTGAAGACTCTTCGTAAGAAAGCAACTCATTTGTAGAACAGAACTGGCTTATTTCACACAGTACTGCGTTCGCAATGAAGGTGTTATTTTTCTGAACAAACTACGTTAGAAATGTGGTTAATCTACTAAGTTGTACACCTTTTTAGATTACACAAACTAGGAAAGTTTGATCTTGCTGCACTGAAGACTCTTCGTAAGAAAGCAACTCATTTAGGAACAGAACAGCCTTATTTCAAACAGTACTGTGTTCGGCAATGAAGGCGTTTGTTTTGTAAACAAACTACGTTAGAAATGTGGTTAATCTACTAAGTTGTACATCTTGTTAGATTACACAAACTAGTAAACTTTGATCTTGCTGCAATGAAGACTCTCCGTAAAAAGGAACTCATTTGGAGAACAGAACTGGCTTATTTCACACAGTACCGTGTTCAGCAAAGAAGTTGTTTGTTTTCTAAACAAACTACGTTAGAAATGTGGTTAATCTACTAAATTGTACACCTTGTTAGATTACATAAACAAGGAAAGTTTGATCTTGCTGCACTGAAGACTCTTCCTAAGAAAGCAACTCATTTGTAGAACAGAACTGGCTTACTTCACACAGTACTGTGTTCGGCAATGAAGGCGTTTGTTTTCTAAACAAACTACGTTATATATCTGGTTAATCTACTAAGTTGAACATCTTGTTAGATTACACAAACTAATAAAGTTTGATCTTGCTGCACTGAAGAATCTTCGTAAGAAAGCCTCTCATTTGCAGAACAGAACTGGCTGATTTGACACAGTACTGTGTTTGGCAATGAAGGTGTTTGTTTTCTAAACAAACTAGGTTAGAAATGTGGTTAATATACTAAATTGTACATCTTGTTAGATTACACAAACTAGGAAACTTTGAGCTTGCTGCACTGAAGAGTCTTCGTAAGAAAGCAACTGATTTCAGGAACAGAACAGCCTTATTTCACACAGTACTCTGTTTGGCAATGAATGGGTTTGTTTTCTAAACAAACTAGGTTATAAATGTGCTTAATGTACTAAATTGTACATCTTGTTTGATTACAGAAACTAGGAAAGTTTGATCTTCCTGCACTGAAGACTCTTCGTAACAAAGCAACTCATTTGGGGGATCAGAACAGGCTTATTTCACACAGTACTGTGTTCGGCAATGAAGGCGTTTGTTTTCTCAACAAACTACGTTAGAAATGTGGTCATTCTACTAAGTTTTACATCTTGTGAGATTACACAAACTAGGAAAGTTTGATCTTGCTGCACTGAAGACTCTTCATAAGAAACCAACTCATTTGCGGAACAGAACAGCCTTATTTCACACAGTACTGTGTTCGGCAATAAAGGCGTTTGTTTTCTAAACAGACTACGTTATAAATCTGGTTATTCTACTAAATTGAACATCTTGTTAGATTACACAAACTAATAAAGTTTGATCTTGCTGCACTGAAGACTCTTCGTACGAAAGCACCTCATTTGAAGAACAGAACTGGCTTATTTGACACAGTACTGTGTTCGGCATTGAAGGTGTTTGTTTTCTAAACAAACTAGGTTAGAAATGTGGTTAATCTACTAAGTTGTACATCTTGTTAGATTACACAAACTAGGAAACTTTGATCTTGCTGCACTGAAGAGTCTTCGTAAGAAAGCAACTGATTTCGAGAACAGAACAGCGTTATTTCACACAGTACTGTGTTTGGCAATGAATGGGTTTGTTTTCTAAACAAACTACGTTCGAAATGTGTTTAATCTACTAAGTTGTATATCTTTTTAGATTACATAAACTAGGAAAGTTTGATCTTGCTGCACTGAAGAGTCTTCGTAAGAAAGCAACTCATTTTAAGAACAAAACTGGCTTATTTGACACAGTACTGTGTTCGGCAATGAAGGTGTTTGTTTTCTAAACAAACTAGGTTAGAAATGTGGTTAATCTACTAAAGTGTACATCTTGTTAGATTACACAAACTAGGAAAGTTTGATCTTGCTGCACTGAAGACTCTTCAAGAAAGCAACTCATTTGGAGAACAGAACAGCCTTATTTCACACAGTACTGTGTTTGGCAATGAAGGTGTTTGTTTTCTAAACAAACTACGTTAGAAATGTGGTTAATCTACTAAATTGTACATCTTGTTAGATTACACAAACTAGGAAAGTTTGATCTTGCTGCACTGAAGATTCTTTGTAAGAAAGCAACTCATTTGCAGAACAGAACTGGCTTTATTTCACACAGTACTGTGTTCGGCAATGAAGGTTTTTGTTTTCTAAACAAACTATTTTAGAAATGTGGTTAATCTACTAAATTGTACATCTTGTTTGATTACACAAACTAGGAAAGTTTGATCTTGCTGCACTGAAGACTCTTCTCAAAGAAAGCAACTCATTTGTGGAACAGAACAGCCTTATTTCACACAGTACTGTGTTCGCAATGAAGGTGTTTGTTTTCTAAACAAACTACGTTATAAATATCTGGTTAATCTACTAAGTTGAACATCTTGTTAGATTACACAAACTAGGAAAGTTTGATCTTGCTGCACTGAAGACTCTTCGTAAGAAAAAGCAACTCATTTGCAGAACAGAACTGGCTGATTTGACACAGTACTGTGTTTGGCAATGAAGGTGTTTGTTTTCTAAACAAACTATGTTAGAAATGTGGTTAATCTACTAAATTGTACATCTTGTTAGATTACACAAACTAGGAAAGTTTGATCTTGCTGCACTGAAGACTCTTCGTAAAAAACCAACTCATTTGAGGAACAGAACAGCCTTATTTCACACAGTACTGTGTTCGGCAATGAAGGCGTTTGTTTTTTCTAAACAAACTACGTTAGAAATGTGGTTAATCTACTAAGATTGTACATCTTGTTAGATTACACAAACTAGGAAAGTTTGATCTTGCTGCACTGAAGAGTCTTCGTAAGAAAGCAACTCATTTGAGAACAGAACAGCCTTATTTCACACAGTACTGTGTTTGGCAATGAATGGGTTTGTTTTCTAAACAAACTACGTTAGAAATGTGGTTAATCTACTAAGTTGTACATCTTGTTAGATTACACAAACTAGGAAAGTTTGATCTTGCTGCACTGAAGACTCTTCGTAAGAAAGCAACTCATTTGAAGAACAGAACTGGCTTATTTCACACAGTACTGTGTTCGGCAATGAAGGTGTTTGTTTTCTAAACAAACTACTTTTAGAAATGAAGGTTAATCTATTAAGTTGTACATCTTGTTAGATTACACAAACTAGGAAAGTTTGATCTTGCTGCACTGAAGACTCTTCTAAGAAAGCAACTCATTTGTAGAACAGAACAGCCTTATTTCACACAGTACTGTGTTTGGCAATGAATGTGTTTGTTTTCTAAACAAACTACGTTAGAAATGTGTTTAATCTACTAAGTTGTACATCTTGTTAGATTACACAAACTAGGAAAGTTTGATCTTGCTGCACTGAAGACTCTTCGTAAGAAAGCAACTCATTTGTAGAACAGAACAGCCTTATTTCACACAGTACTGTGTTCGGCAATGAAGGTGTTTGTTTTCTAAACAAACTACGTTAGAAATGTGGTTAATCTACTAAATTGTACATCTTGTTAGATTACACAAACTAGGAAAGTTTGATCTTGCTGCACTGAAGACTCTTCGTAAGAAAGCAACTCATTTGCAGAACAGAACAGCCTTATTTCACACAGTACTGTGTTCGGCAATGAAGGTGTTTGTTTTCTAAACAAACTAGGTTAGAAATGTGGTTAATCTACTAAATTGTACATCTTGTTAGATTAAAAAACTAGGAAAAACTTGATCTTGCTGCACTGAAGACTCTTCGTAAGAAAGCAACTCATTTGTTGAAACAGAACAGCCTTATTTCACACAGTACTGTGTTTGGCAATGAAGATGTTTGTTTTCTAAACAAACTACGTTAGAAATGTGGTTAATCTACTAAATTGTACATCTTGTTAGATTACACAAACTAGGGAAAGTTTGATCTTGCTGCACTGAAGACTCTTCGTAAGAAAGCAACTCATTTGGGGAACAGAACAGCCTTATTTCACACAGTACTGTGTTTGGCAATGAATGTGTTTGTTTTCTAAACAAACTACTTTAGAAATGAAGGTAATCTACTAAATTTGTACATCTTGTTAGATTACACAAACTAGGAAAGTTTGATCTTGCTGCACTGAAGACTCTTCGTAAGAAAGCAACTCATTTGTAGAACAGAACAGCCTTATTTCACACAGTACTGTGTTCGGCAATGAAGGTGTTTGTTTTCTAAACAAATTACGTTAGAAATGTGCTTAATCTACTAAGTTGTACATCTTGTTAGATTACACAAACTAGGAAAGTTTGATCTTGCTGCACTGAAGACTCTTCGTAAAAAAAGCAACTCATTTGGAGAACAGAACAGGCTTATTTCACACAGTACTGTGTTCGGCAATGAAGGTGTTTTTTTTGAAAAAAACTACGTTAGAAATGTGGTTAATCTACTAAATTGTACATCTTGTTAGATTACACAAACTAGGAAAGTTTGATCTTGCTGCACTGAAGACTCTTCGTAAGAAAGCAACTCATTTGGAGAACAGAACAGCCTTATTTCACACAGTACTGTGTTCGGCAATGAAAGGGTTTGTTTTCTAAACAAACTACGTTATAAATGTGGTTAATCTACTAAATTGTACATCTTGTTAGATTACACAAACTAGGAAAGTTTGATCTTGCTGCACTGAAGACTCTTTGTAAGAAAGCAACTCATTTGGTAACAGAACTGGCTTATTTCACACAGTACTGTGTTCGGCAATGAAGGTGTTTGTTTTCTAAACAAACTACTTTAGAAATGAAGGTTAATCTACTAAAGTGTACATCTTGTTAGATTACACAAACTAGGAAAGTTTGATCTTGCTGCACTGAAGACTCTTTGTAAGAAAGCAACTCATTTGAAGAACAGAACTGGCTTATTTCACACAGTACTGTGTTCGGCAATGAAGGTGTTTGTTTTCTAAACAAACTACGTTAGAAATGTGGTTAATCTACTAAATTGTACATCTTGTTAGATTACACAAACTAGGAAAGTTTGATCTTGCTGCACTGAAGACTCTTCGTAAAAAAGCAACTCATTTGAAGAACAGAACTGGCTTATTTCACACAGTACTGTGTTCGGCAATGAAGGTGTTTGTTTTCTAAACAAACTACGTTAGAAATGTGGTTAATCTACTAAGTTGTACATCTTGTTAGATTACACAAACTAGGAAAGTTTGATCTTGCTGCACTGAAGAGTCTTCGTAAGAAAGCAACTCATTTGGAGAACAGAACTGCCTTATTTCACACAGTACTGTGTTCGGTTAATGAAGGTGTTTGTTTTCTAAACAAACTACTTTAGAAATGAAGTTAATCTACTAAATTGTACATCTTGTTAGATTACACAAACTAGGAAAGTTTGATCTTGCTGCACTGAAGACTCTTCGTAAGAAAGCAACTCATTTGTAGAACAGAACAGCCTTATTTCACACAGTACTGTGTTAGGCAATGAAGGTGTTTGTTTTCTAAACAAACTACGTTAGAAATGTGGTTAATCTACTAAATTGTACATCTTGTTAGATTACACAAACTAGGAAAGTTTGATCTTCCTGCACTGCTGAAGACTCTTTGTAAGAAAGCAACTCATTTAGGAGAACAGAACAGCCTTATTTCACACAGTACTGTGTTTGGCAATGAAGGTGTTTGTTTTCTAAACAAACTACTTTAGAAATGTGGTTAATCTACTAAGTTGTACATCTTGTTAGATTACACAAACTAGGAAAGTTTGATCTTGCTGCACTGAAGACTCTTCTTAAGAAAGCAACTCATTTGCAGAACAGAACAGCGTTATTTCAAACAGTACTGTGTTCAACCAATGAAGGTGTTTGTTTTCTAAACAAACTACGTTAGAAATGTGGTTAATCTACTAAATTGTACATCTTGTTAGATTACACAAACTAGGAAAGTTTGATCTTGCTGCACTGAAGAGTCTTCGTAAGAAAGCAACTGATTTGTTGATAGAACAGCCTTATTTCACACAGTACTGTGTTCGGCAATGAATGGGTTTGTTTTCAAAACAAACTACGTTAGAAATGTGTTTAATCTACTAAATTGTATATCTTATTTTTAGATTACACAAACTAGGAAAGTTTGATCTTGCTGCACTGAAGACTCTTCGTAAGAAAGCAACTCATTTGAAGAACAGAACAGCCTTATTTCACACAGTACTGTGTTCGGCAATGAATGCGTTTGTTTTCTAAACAAACTACTTTAGAAATGAAGGTAGTCTATGAAGTTGTACATCTTTTTAGATTACACAAACTAGGAAAGTTTGATCTTGCTGCACTGAAGACTCTTCGTAAGAAAGCAACTCATTTGTAGAACAGAACTGGCTTACTTCACACAGTTCTGTGTTCGGCAATGAAGGTGTTAGTCTTCTAAACAAATTACGTTAGAAATGTGCTTAATCTACTAAATTGTACTTCTTGTTAGATTAACAAACTAGGAAAGTTTGATCTTGCTGCCCTGAAGACTCTTCGTAAGAAAGCAACTCATTTGGGTAACAGAACAGCCTTATTTCACATAGTACTGTGTTCGTCAATGAAGGCGTCTGTTTTGTCAACATACTACGTTAGAAATGTAGTTAATCTACTAAGTTGTACATCTTTTTAGAATACACAAACTAGGAAAGTTTGATCTTGCTGCACTGAAGAGCCTTCGTAAGAAAGCAGCTCATTTGGGGAACAGAACAGCCTTATTTCACACAGTACTGTGTTCGGCAATGAAGGTGTTTTTTATCTAAAAAAACTAGGTTAGAAATGTGGTTAATCTTCTAAGTTGTACATCTTGTTAGATTACACAAACTAGGAAACTTTAATCTTGCTGTACTGAAGACTCTCCGTAAGAAAGCAACTCATTTGGAGAACAGAACTGGCTTATTTCACACAGGACTGTGTTCGGCCATAAAGGGGTTTGTTTTCTAAACAAACTACGTTAGAAATGTGGTTAATCTACGAAATTGTGCACCTTGTTAGATTACACAAACTAGGAAAGTTTGATCTTGCTGCACTGAAGACTCTTCGTAAGAAAGCAACTCATTTGTAGAATAGAACTGGATTACTTCACACAGTACTGCGTTCGGCAATGAAGGTGTTTGTTTTCTAAACAAACTACTTTTGAAATGTGGTTAATCTACTAAAGTGTACATCTTGTCAGATTACACAAACTAGGAAAGTTTGATCTTGCTACACTGAAGACTCTTGGTAAGAAACAAACTCATTTGCGGAACAGAACAGCCTTATGTCACACAGTACTGTGTTCGGCAATGAAGGCGTTTGTTTTCTAAACAAACTACGTTATAAATCTGGTTAATCTACTAAATTGAACATCTTGTTAGATTACACAATTTAGGAAAGTTTGATCTTGCTGCACTGAAGACTCTTCGTAAGAAAGCAACTTATTTGCAGAACAGAAGTGGCTTATTTGACACAGTACTGTGTTCGGCAATTAAGGTGTTTGTTTTCTAAACAAACTAGGTTAGAAATGTGGTTAACCTACTAAGTTGTACATCTTGTTAGATTACACAAACTAGGAAACTTTGATCTTGCTGCACTGAAAAGTCTTCGTAAAAAACCAACTCATTTGGAGAACTGAACTGGTGTATTTCACACAGTACTGTGTTCGGTAATGAAGATGTTTATTTTGAAAAAAACTACGTTAGAAATGTGGTTAATCTACTAAATTGTACACCATGTTAGATTACACAAATTAGGAAAGTTTGATCTTGCTGCACTGAAGACTCTTCGTAAGAAAGCAACTCATTTGGAGAACAGAACAGCCTTATTTCACACAGTACCATGTTCGGCAATGAAGGTGTTTGTTTTCTAAAAAATCTACGTTATAAATGTGGTTAATCTACTAAGTTGTACATGTTGTTAGATTACACAAACTAGGAAAGTGATCTAGCTGCACTGAAGAGTCTTTGTAAGAAAGCAACTCATTTAGGAAACAGAAGAGCCTTATTTCACACAGTACTGTGTTCGGCAATGAATGGGATTGTTTTCTAAACAAACTACTTTAGAAATGAAGGTAGTCTATTAAGGTGTAGATCTTGTTAGATTACACAAACTAGGAAAGTTTGATATTGCTGCACTGAAGTCTTTGTAAGAAAGCAACTCTTTTGAAGAACAGAACAACTTCACACAGTACTGCGTTCGGCAATGAAGGTGTTTGTTTTCTCAACAAACTATGTTAGAAATGTGGTTAATCTACTAAATTGTACATCTTGTTAGATTACACAAACTAGGAAAGTTTGATCTTGCTGCACTGAAGACTCTTCGAACCACTCATTTGAGAACAAAATAGCCTTATTTCACACAGTACTGTGTTTGGCAATGAAGGCGTTTGTTTTCTAAACAAACAACGTTAGAAATGTGGTTAATCTACTAAGTTGTACATCTTGTTAGATTACACAAACTAGGAAAGTTTGATCTTGCTGCACTGAAGAGTCTTCGAAGAAAGCAACTCATTTGGGGAATAGAAAGCCTTACTTCATACTGTGTTCGGCAATGAATGGGTTTGTTTTCGAAACAAACTACTTTAGAAATGAAGGTAGTCTATGAAGTTGTACATCTTGTGAGATTGCACAAACTAGGAAAGTTTGATGTTGCTGCACTGAGGACTCTTCGTAAGAAAGCAACTCATTTGTAGAACAGAACTGGCTTACTTCACACAGTACTTTCGTTTAGTTTTCTAAACAAACTAGGTTAGAAATGTGGTTAATCTACTAAATTGTACATCTTGTTAGATTACACAAACTAGATAAGTTTGATCTTCCTGCACTGACGACTCTTCGTAAGAAAGCAACTCATTTGGGGAATAGAACAGCCTTATTTCACTCTGTACTGTGTTTGGCAATGAAGGCGTTTGTTTTCTAAACAAACTACGTTAGCAATGTGGTTAATCTACTAAGTTGTACATCTTGTTAAATTACACAAACTAGGAAAGTTTGATCTTGCTGCACTGAAGCCTCTTCGTAAGAAAGCAACTCATTTGCAGAACAGAACTGGCTTATTTGACACAGTACTGTGTTCAGCAATGAAGGTGTTTGTTTTCTAAACAAACTAGGTAAGAAATGTGGTTAATCTACTAAATTGTACATCTTGTTAGATTACACAAACTAGGAAACTTTGATCTTGCTGCACTGAAGAGTCTTCGTAAGAAAGCAACTGATTTCGGGAATAGAACAGTCTTATTTCACACAGTACTGTGTTTGGCAATGAATGGGTTTGCTTTCCATCAAACTACGTTCGAAATGTGTTTAATGTACTAAATTGTATATCTTTTTAGATTACACAAACTAGGAAAGTTTGATCTTGCTGCACTGAAGACTCTTCGTAAGAAAGCAACTCATTTGAAGAACAGAACAGCCTTATTTCACACAGTACTGTGTTCGGCAATGAATGCGTTTGTTTTCTAAACAAACTACTTTAGAAATGAAGGTAGTCTATGAAGTTGTACATCTTTTTAGATTACACAAACTAGGAAAGTTTGATCTTGCTGCACTGAAGACTCTTCGAAAGAAAGCAACTCATTTGTAGAACAGAACTGGCTTACTTCACACAGTTCTGTGTTCGGCAATGAAGGTGTTAGTCTTCTAAACAAATTACGTTAGAAATGTGCTTAATCTACTAAGTTGTACTTCTTGTTAGATTAACAAACTAGGAAAGTTTGATCTTGCTGCCCTGAAGATTCTTCGTAAAAAGCAACTCATTTGGGTAACAGAACAGCCTTATTTCACATAGTACTGTGTTCGTCAATGAAGGTGTTTGTTTTGTCAACATACTACGTTAGAAATGTAGTTAATCTACTAAGTTGTACATCTTTTTTAGAATACACAAACTAGGAAAGTTTGATCTTGCTGCACTGAAGAGCCTTCGTAAAGAAAGCAGCTCATTTGGGAACAGAACAGCCTTATTTCACACAGTACTGTGTTCGGCAATGAAGGTGTTTTTTTTCTAAAAAACTAGGTTAGAAATGTGGTTAATCTTCTAAGTTGTACATCTTGTTAGATTACACAAACTAGGAAACTTTAATCATGCTGTACTGAAGACTCTCCGTAAGAAAGCAACTCATTTGGAGAACAGAACTGGCTCATTTCACACAGGACTGTGTTCGGCCATAAAGGGGTTTGTTTTCTAAACAAACTACGTTAGAAATGTGGTTAATCTACGAAATTGTGCACCTTGTTAGATTACACAAACTAGGAAAGTTTGATCTTGCTGCACTGAAGACTCTTCGTAAGAAAGCAACTCATTTGTAGAATAGAACTGGATTACTTCACACAGTACTGTGTTCGGGCAATGAAGGTGTTTGTTTTCTAAACAAACTACTTTTGAAATGTGGTTAATCTACTAAAGTGTACATCTTGTTAGATTACACAAACTAGGAAAGTTTGATCTTGCTACACTGAAGACTCTTGGTAAGAAACAAACTCATTTGCGGAACAGAACAGCCTTATGTCACACAGTACTGTGTTCGGCAATGAAGGCGTTTGTTTTCCAAACAAACTACGTTATAAATCTGGTTAATCTACTAAATTGAACATCTTGTTAGATTACACAATTTAGGAAAGTTTGATCTTGCTGCACTGAAGACTCTTCTCAAAGAAAGCAACTTATTTGCAGAACAGAAGTGGCTTATTTGACACAGTACTGTGTTCGCAAATTTAGGTGTTTGTTTTCTAAACAAACTAGGTTAGAAATGTGGTTAACCTACTAAGTGGTACATCTTGTTAGATTACACAAACTAGGAAACTTTGATCTTGCTGCACTGAAAAGTCTTCGTAAAAAACCAACTCATTTGGAGAACTGAACTGGTGTATTTCACACAGTACTGTGTTCGGTAATGAAGATGTTTATTTTGAAAAAAACTACGTTAGAAATGTGGTTAATCTACTAAATTGTACACCATGTTAGATTACACAAATTAGGAAAGTTTGATCTTGCTGCACTGAAGACTCTTCGTAAGAAAGCAACTCATTTGGAGAACAGAACAGCCTTATTTCACACAGTACCATGTTCGGCAATGAAGGTGTTTGTTTTCTAAAAAATCTACGTTATAAATGTGGTTAATCTACTAAGTTGTACATGTTGTTAGATTACACAAACTAGGAAAGTGATCTAGCTGCACTGAAGAGTCTTTGTAAGAAAGCAACTCATTTAGGAAACAGAAGAGCCTTATTTCACACAGTACTGTGTTCGGCAATGAATGGGATTGTTTTCTAAACAAACTACTTTAGAAATGAAGGTAGTCTATTAAGGTGTAGATCTTGTTAGATTACACAAACTAGGAAAGTTTGATATTGCTGCACTGAAGAGTCTTTGTAAGAAAGCAACTCATTTGAAGAACAGAACTGGCTTACTTCACACAGTACTGCGTTCGGCAATGAAGGTGTTTGTTTTCTCAACAAACTATGTTAGAAATGTGGTTAATCTACTAAATTGTACATCTTGTTAGATTACACAAACTAGGAAAGTTTGATCTTGCTGCACTGAAGACTCTTCGTAAGAAAGCAACTCATTTGGGGAACAAAATAGCCTTATTTCACACAGTACTGTGTTCGGCAATGAAGGCGTTTGTTTTCTAAACAAACTACGTTAGAAATGTGGTTAATCTACTAAGTTGTACATCTTGTTAGATTACACAAACTAGGAAAGTTTGATCTTGCTACACTGAAGACTCTTCGTGAGAAAGCAACTCATTTGAAGAACAGAACAGCCTTATTTCACACAGTACTGTGTTCGGCAATGAATGCGTTTGTTTTCTAAACAAACTACTTTAGAAATGAAGGTAGTCTATGAAGTTGTACATCTTTTTAGATTACACAAACTAGGAAAGTTTGATCTTGCTGCACTGAAGACTCTTCGAAAGAAAGCAACTCATTTGTAGAACAGAACTGGCTTACTTCACACAGTTCTGTGTTCGGCAATGAAGGTGTTAGTCTTCTAAACAAATTACGTTAGAAATGTGCTTAATCTACTAAGTTGTACTTCTTGTTAGATTAACAAACTAGGAAAGTTTGATCTTGCTGCCCTGAAGACTCTTCGTAAGAAAGCAACTCATTTGGGGAACAGAACAGCCTTATTTCACATAGTACTGTGTTCGTCAATGAAGGCGTCTGTTTTGTCAACATACTACGTTAGAAATGTAGTTAATCTACTAAGTTGTACATCTTTTTAGAATACACAAACTAGGAAAGTTTGATCTTGCTGCACTGAAGAGCCTTCGTAAGAAAGCAGCTCATTTGGGGAACACAACAGCCTTATTTCACACAGTACTGTGTTCGGCAATGAGGTGTTTTTATCTAAAAAAACTAGGTTAGAAATGTGGTTAATCTTCTAAGTTGTACATCTTGTTAGATTACACAAACTAGGAAACTTTAATCTTGCTGTACTGAAGACTCTCCGTAAGAAAGCAACTCATTTGGAGAACAGAACTGGCTTATTTCACACAGGACTGTGTTCGGCCATAAAGGGGTTTGTTTTCTAAACAAACTACGTTAGAAATGTGGTTAATCTACGAAATTGTGCACCTTGTTAGATTACACAAACTAGGAAAGTTTGATCTTGCTGCACTGAAGACTCTTCGTAAGAAAGCAACTCATTTGTAGAATAGAACTGGATTACTTCACACAGTACTGCGTTCGGCAATGAAGGTGTTTGTTTTCTAAACAAACTACTTTTGAAATGTGGTTAATCTACTAAAGGGTACATCTTGTCAGATTACACAAACTAGGAAAGTTTGATCTTGCTACACTGAAGACTCTTGGTAAGAAACAAACTCATTTGCGGAACAGAACAGCCTTATGTCACACAGTAGGGTGTTCGGCAATGAAGGCGTTTGTTTTCTAAACAAACTACGTTATAAATCTGGTTAATCTACTAAATTGAACATCTTGTTAGATTACACAATTTAGGAAAGTTTGATCTTGCTGCACTGAAGACTCTTCGTAAGAAAGCAACTTATTTGGGAACAGAAGTGGCTTATTTGACACAGTACTGTGTTCGGGAATTAAGGTGTTTGTTTTCTAAACAAACTAGGTTAGAAATGTGGTTAACCTACTAAGTTGTACATCTTGTTAGATTACACAAACTAGGAAACTTTGATCTTGCTGCACTGAAAAGTCTTCGTAAAAAACCAACTCATTTGGAGAACTGAACTGGTGTATTTCACACAGTACTGTGTTGGTAATGAAGATGTTTATTTTGAAAAAAACTACGTTAGAAATGTGGTTAATCTACTAAATTGTACACCATGTTAGATTACACAAATTAGGAAAGTTTGATCTTGCTGCACTGAAGACTCTTCGTAAGAAAGCAACTCATTTGGGGAACAAAATAGCCTTATTTCACACAGTACTGTCTTCGGCAATGAAGGCGTTTGTTTTCTAAACAAACTACGTTAGAAATGTGGTTAATCTACTAAGTTGTACATCTTGTTAGATTACACAAACTAGGAAAGTTTGATCTTGCTACACTGAAGAGTCTTCGTAAGAAAGCAACTCATTTGGGGAATAGAAGAGCCTTATTTCACACAGTACTGTGTTCGGCAATGAATGGGTTTGTTTTCGAAACAAACTACTTTAGAAATGAAGGTAGTCTATGAAGTTGTACATCTTGTGAGATTGCACAAACTAGGAAAGTTTGATGTTGCTGCACTGAGGACTCTTCGTAAGAAAGCAACTCATTTGTAGAACAGAACTGGCTTACTTCACACAGTACTGCGTTCGGCAACGAAGGTGTTAGTTTTCTAAACAAACTAGGTTAGAAATGTGGTTAATCTACTAAATTGTACATCTTGTTAGATTACACAAACTAGATAAGTTTGATCTTCCTGCACTGAAGACTCTTCGTAAGAAAGCAACTCATTTGGGGAACAGAACAGCCTTATTTCACTCTGTACTGTGTTTGGCAATGAAGGCGTTTGTTTTCTAAACAAACTACGTTAGCAATGTGGTTAATCTACTAAGTTGTACATCTTGTTAAATTACACAAACTAGGAAAGGTTGATCTTGCTGCACTGAAGTCTCTTCGTAAAAAAGCAACTCATTTGCAGAACAGAACTGGCTTATTTGACACAGTACTGTGTTCGTCAATGAAGGTGTTTGTTTTCTAAACAAACTAGGTAAGAAATGTGGTTAATCTACTAAATTGTACATCTTGTTAGATTACACAAACTAGGAAACTTTGATCTTGCTGCACTGAAGAGTCTTCGTAAGAAAGCAACTGATTTCGGGAACAGAACAGCCTTATTTCACACAGTACTGTGTTCGGCAATGAAGGTGTTTGTTTTCTAAAAAATCTACCTTATGAATGTGGTTAATCTACTAAGTTGTACATGTTGTTAGATTACACAAACTAGGAAAGTTTGATCTAGCTGCACTTAAGAGGCTTTGTAAGAAGGCAACTCATTTAGGAAACAGAACAGCCTTATTTCACACAGTACTGTGTTCGGGAATGAATGGGATTGTTTTCTAAACAAACTACTGTACAAATGAAGGTAGTCTATTAACGGGTACATCTTGTTAGATTACACAAACTAGGAAAGTTTGATCTTGCTGCACTGAAGAGTCTTCGTAAGAAAACAACTCATTTGGGGAAAAGAACAGCCTTATTTCACACAGTACTGTGTTCGGCAATGTATGGGTTTGTTTTCCAAACAAACTAATTCAGAAATGAAGGTAGTCTATTATGTTGTACATCTTGTTAGATTACAAAAACTAGGAGGATTGATCTTTCTGCACTGAAGAGTCTTCGTAAGAAAGCAACTCATTTGGGGAACAAAACAGCCTTATTTCACACAGTACTGTGTTCGGTAATGAAGATGTTTGTTTTCTAAAAAAAACTACGTTAGAAATGTGGTTAATCTACTAAATTGTACACCATGTTAGATTACACAAACTAGGAAAGTTTGATCTTGCTGCACTGAAGACTCTTCTTAAGAAAGCAACTCATTTGCGGAACAGAACAGCGTCATTTCAAACAGTACTGCGTTCGGCAATGAAAGTGTTTATTTTCTAAACAATCAACGTTAGAAATGTGGTTAATCTACTGGATTCTACATCTTGTTAGATTACACAAACTAGGAAAGTTTGATCTTGCTGCACTGAAGACTCTTCGTAAGAAAGCAACTCATTTGGGGATCAGAACAGGCTTATTTCACACAGTACTGTGTTCGGCAATGAAGGCGTTTGTTTTCTAAACAAACTACGTTAGAAACGTGGTTAATCTACTAAGTTGTACATCTTGTTAGATTACACAAACTGGGAAAGTTTGATCTTGCTGCTGTGAAGAGTCTTAGAAAGAAAGCAACTCATTTAGGAAACAGAACAGCCTTATTTCACACAGTACTGTGTTTGGCAATGAATGGGTTTGTTTTCTAAACAAACTACGTTCGAAATGTGTTTAATCTACTAAGTTGTATATCTTTTTAGATTACATAAACTAGGAAAGTTTGATCTTGCTGCACTGAAGAGTCTTCGTAAGAAAGCAACTCATTTGAAGAACAGAACTGGCTTACTTCACACAGTATTGTGTTCGGCAATGAAGGTGTTTGTTTTCTAAACAAACTACTTTAGAAATGAAGGTAGTCTATTAAGTTGTACATCTTGTTAGATTACAAAAACTAGGAAAGTTTGATCTTGCTGCCCTGAAGACTCTTCTCAAGAAAGCAACTGATTTCGGGAACAGAACAGCCTTATTTCACACAGTACTGTGTTTGGCAATGAATGGGTTTGTTTTCTAAACAAACTACGTTCGAAATGTGTTTAATCTACTCAGTTGTATATCTTTTCAGATTACATAAACTAGGAAAGTTTGATCTTGCTGCACTGAAGGCCCTTCGTAAGAAAGCAACTCATTTGTACAACAGAACTAGCTTACTTCACACATTACAGCATTCGGCAATGAAGGTGTTTGTTTTCTAAACAAAGTTCGTTAGAAATGTGGTTAATATACTAAGTTGTACATCTTGTTAGATTACACAAACTAGGAAAGTTTGATCTTGCTGCACTGAAGACTCTTCGTAAGAAAGCAACTCATTTGTAGAAAAGAACTGGCTTCCTTCACACAGTACTGCGTTCGGCAACAAAGGTGTTAGTTTTCTAAACAAACTACGTTAGAAATGTGGTTAATGTACTAAGTTGTACATCTTGTTAGATTACACAAACTAGGAAAGTTTGATCTTGCTTCACTGAAGACTCTTCGTAAGAAAGCAACTCATTTGTAGAACAGAACTAGCTTACTTCACACAGTACTGCATTCGGCAATGAAGGTGTTTGTTTTCTAAACAAACTACGTTAGAAATGTGGTTAATCTACTAAGTTGTACATCTTGTTAGATTACACAAACTAGGAAAGTTTGATATTGCTGCACTGAAGACTCTTCGTAAGAAAGCAACTCATTTGGAGAACAGAACTGGCTTATTTCACACAGTACTGTGTTCGGTAATGAAGATGTTTGTTTTCTAAAAAAACTGCGTTAGAAACGTGGTTAATCTACTAAATTGTACGTCTTGTTAGATTACACAAACTAGGAAAGTTTGATCTTGCTCCACTGAAGACTCTTTGCAAGAAAGCAACTCATTTGGGCATCAGAACAGGCTTATTTCACACAGTACTGTGTTCGGCAATGAAGGCGTTTGTTTTCTAAACAAACTACGTTAGAAATGTGGATATTCTACTAAGTTGAACATCTTGTTAGATTACACAAAATAGGAATGTTTGATCTTGCTGCAGTGAAGACTCTTCGTAAGAAAGCAACTCATTTGGGGATCAGAACAGGCTTATTTCACACAGTACTGTGTTCGCCAATGAAGGCGTTTGTTTTCTAAACAAACTACGTTAGAAATGTGGTTAATCTACTAACTTGTATATCTTGTTAGATTACACAAACTAGGAAACTTTGATCTTGCTGCACTGAAGACTCTCCGTAAGAAAGCAACTCATTTTGAGAACAGAACTGGCTTCACACAGTACTGTGTTCGGCAATGAATGTGTTAGTTTTCTAAACAAACTACGTTAGAAATGTGGTTAATCTACTAAATTGTACACCTTCTTACATTACACAAACTAGGAAAGTTTGATCTTGCTGCACTGAAGACTCTTCGTAAGAAAGCAACTCATTTGCAGAACAGAACAGGCTTCTTTCACACAGTACTGTGTTTGGCAATGAATGGGTTTGTTTTCTAAACAAACTACGTTCGAAATGTGTTTAATCTACTAAGTTGTATATCTTCTCAGATTGCACAAACTAGGAAAGTTTGATCTTGCTGCACTGAAGACTCTTCGTAACAAAGCAACTCATTTGCAGAACAGAACAGGCTTCTTTCACACAGTACTGTGTTTGGCAATGAATGGGTTTGTTTTCTAAACAAACTACTTTAGAAATGAAGGTAGTCTATGAAGTTGTACATCTTGTTAGATTACACAAACTAGGAAAGCTTGATCTTGCTGTACTGAAGACTCTTCGTAAGAAAGCAACTCATTTGTAGAACAGAACTGGCTTACTTCAAACAGTACTATGTTCGGCAACGAAGGTGTTAGTTTTCTAAACAAACTAGGTTAGAAATATGGTTAATCTACTGAATTGTACATCTTGTTAGATTACACAAACTAGAAAACTTTAATCTTGCTGTACTGAAGACTCTCCGTAAGAAAGCAACTCATTTGCGGAACAGAACAGCGTTATTTCAAACAGTACTGCGTTCGGCAATGAAAGTGTTTATTTTCTAAACAATCAACGTTATAAATGTGGTTAATCTACTAGATTCTACATCTTGTTAGATTATACAAACTAGGAAAGTTTGATCTTGCTGCACTGAAGACTCTTCGTCAGAAAGCAACTCAGTTGGGGATCAGAACAGGCCTATTTCACACAGTACTGTGTTCGGCAATGAATGGGTTTGTTTTCTAAACAAACTACTTTAGAAATGAAGTTAGTCTATTAAGTTGTACATCTTGTTAGATTACACAAACTAGGAAAGTTTGATCTTGCTGCACTGAAGACTCTTCGTAAGAAAGCAACTCATTTGGAGAACAGAACTGGCTTATTTCACACAGTACTGTGTTCGGGAATGAAGATCTTTGTTTTCTAGAAAAACTACGTTAGAAATGTGGTTAATCTACTAAATTGTACACCATGTTAGATTACACAAACTAGGAAAGTTTGATCTTGCTGCACTGAAGAGTCTTCGTAAGAAAGCAACTCCTTTGGGGATCAGAACAGGCTTATTTCACACAGTACTGTGTTCGGCAATGAAGGCGTTTGTTTTCTAAACAAACTACGTTAGAAACGTGGTTAAACAACTAAGTTGTACATCTTGTTAGATTACACAAACTAGGAAAGTTTGATCTTGCTGCACTGAAGAGTCTTCATAAGAAAGCAACTCATTTGGGGAACAAAACAACCTTATTTCACACAGTACTGTGTTCGGCAATGAATGGGTTTGTATTCTAAACAAACCAATTTAGAAATGAAGGTAGTCTATTAAGTTGTACATCTTGTTAGATTACAAAAACTAGGAAAGTTTGATCTTTCTGCACTGAAGACTCTTAGTAAGAAAGCAACTCATTTGGGGAACAAAACAGCCTTATTTCACACAGTACTGTGTTCGGTAATGAAGATGTTTGTTTTCTAAAAAAACTACGTTAGAAATGTGGTTAATCTACTAAATTGTACACCATGTTAGATTACACAAACTAGGAAAGTTTGATCTTTCTGCACTTAAGACTCTTCTTAAGAAAGCAACTCATTTGGGGAACAAAACAGCCTTATTTCACACAGTACTGTGGTCGGCAATGAAGGCGTTTCTTTTCTAAACAAACTACGTTAGAAATCTGGTTAATCTACTAAATTGTACTTCTTGTTAGATGACACAAACTAGGGAAGTTTGTTCATGCTTCACTGAAGACTCTTCATAATACAGCAACTCATTTGTAGAACAGAACTAGCTTACTTCACACAGTGTTGCGTTCGGCAATGAAGGTGTTGGTTTTCTAAAGAAACTACATTAGAAATGTGGTTAATCTACGAAGTTGTACATCCTGTTAGATTACACAAACTAGGAAAGTTTGATCTTGCTGCACTGAAGACTCTTAGTAAGAAAGCAACTCATTTGGAGAACAGAACTGGCTTATTTCACACAGTACTGTGTTCGGTAATGAAGATGTTTGTTTGCTAAAAAAAACTATGTTAGAAATGTGGTTAATCTACTAAGTTGTACATCTTGTTAGATTACACAAACTAGGAAAGTTTGATCTTGCTGCACTGAAGACTATTCAAAACAAAGCAACTCATTTGGAGAACAGAACAGCCTTATTTCACACAGTACTGTGTTCGGCAATGAAGGCGTTTGTTTTCTAAAAATACTACGTTAGAAACGTGGTTAATCTACTAAATTCTACGTCTTGTTAGATTACACAAACTAGGAAAGTTTGATCTTGCTGCACTGAGGACTCTTCGTAAGAAAGCAACTCATTTGGGGATCAGAACTGGCTTATTTCACACAGTACTGTGTTCGGCAATGAAGGCGTTTGTTTTCTAAACAAACTACGTTAGAAATGTGGTTAATGTACTAACTTGTACATCTTGTTAGATTTCACAAACTAGGAAACTTTGATCTTGCTGCACTGAATACTCTCCGTAAGAAAGCAACTCATTTTGAGAACAGAACTGGCTTCACACAGTACTGTGTTTGGCAATGAATGTGTTTGTTTTCTAAACAAACTACGTTAGAAATGTGGTTAATCTACTAAATTGTACACCTTGTTAGATTACAGAAACTAGGAAAGTTTGATCTTGCTGCACTGAAGATTCTTCGTAAGAAACCAACTCATTTGTAGAACACAACGGGCTTACTTCACACAGTACTGCGTTCGGCAATGAAGGTGTTTGTTTTCTAAACAAACTACGTTAGAAATGTGGTTAATCTACTAAATTGTACATTTTGTTAGATTTCACAAACTAGGAAAGTTTGATCTTGCTGCACTGAAGACTCTTCGTAAGAAAGCAACAAATTTGCGCAACAGAAGAGCCTTATTTCGCACAGTACTGTGTTCGGCAATCAAGGCGTTTGATTTCTAAACAAACTACGTTATAAATCTGGTTAATCTACTAAATTGAACATCTTGTTAGATTACACAAATTAGGAAAGATTGATCTGTCTGCACTGAAGACTCTTCGTAAGAAAGCAACTCATTTGCACAACAGAACTGGCTGATTTGACACAGTACTGTGTTCGGCAATGAAGGTGTTTGTTTTCTAAACAAACTAGGTTAGAAATGTGGTTAATCTACTAAATTGTACATCTTGTTAGATTACACAAACTAGGAAACTTTGATCTTGCTGCACTGAAGAGTCTTCGTAAGAAAGCTACTGATTTCGGGAACAGATCAGCCTTATTTCAAACAATACTGTGTTTGGCAATGAATGGGTTTGTTTTCTAAACAAACTACGTTCGAAATGTGTTTAATCTACTAAGTTGTATATCTTCTTATATTGCACAAAATAGGAAAGTTTGATCTAGCTGCACTGAAGACTATTCGTAACAAAGCAACTCATTTGGAGAACAGAACAGCCTTATTTCACACAGTACTGTGTTCGGCAATGAATGGGTTTGTTTTCTAAACAAACTACTTTAGAAATGAAGGTAGTCTATGAAGTTGTACATCTTGTTAGATTACACAAACTAGGAAAGTTTGATCTTGCTGTACTGAAGACTCTTCGTAAGAAAGCAACTCATTTGTAGAACAGAACTGGCTTACTTCAAACAGTACTGCGTTCGGCAACGAAGGTGTTAGTTTTCTAAACAAACTACGTTAGAAATGTGGTTAATCTACTAAATTGTACATCTTGTTACATTACACAAATTAGGGAAGTTTGATCTTGCTGCACTGAAGACTCTTCTTAAGAAAGCAACTCATTTGCAGAACAGAACAGGCTTATTTCACACAGTACTGTGTTCGTCAATGAAGGTGTTTATTATCTAAACAAACTAGGTTAGAAATGTGGTTAATCTACTGAATTGTACATCTTGGTAGATTACATAAACTAGGAAACTTTAATCTTGCTGTACTGAAGACTCTCCGTAAGAAAGCAACTCATTTGGAGAACAGAACTGGCTTATTTCACACAGTACTGTGTTCAGCAATAAAGCTGTTTGTTTTCTAAACAAACTACGTTAGAAATGTGGTTAATCTACTAAATTGTACACCTTGTTCGATTACACAAACTGGGAAAGTTTGATCTTGCTGCAGTGAAGACTCTTCCTAAGAAAGCAACTCATTTGTAGAACAGAACTGGCTTACTTCACACAGTACTTTGTTCGGCAATAAAGGCGTTTGTTTTCTAAACAAACTACTTTTGAAATGTGGTTAATCTACTAAAGTGTACATCTTGTCAGATTACACAAACTAGGAAAGTTTGATCTTGCTGCACTGAAGACTCTTTGTAAGAAACCAACTCATTTGCGTAACAGAACAGTCTTATGTAACACAGTACTGTGTTGGGCAATGAAGGCGTTTGTTTTCTAAACAAACTACGTTATAAATCTGGTTAATCTACTAAATTGAACATCTTGTTAGATTACACAAAGTAGGAAAGTTTGATCTTGCTGCCCTGAAGACTCTTCGTAAGAAAGCAACTCATTTGCAGAACAGAACTGGCTTATTTGACACAGTACTGTGTTTGGCAATGAAGGTGTTTGTTTTCTAAACAAACTAGGTAAGAAATATGGTTAATCTACTAAGTTGTACATCTTGTCAGATTTCAAAAATTGGAAAATTTGATCTTGCTGCACTGAAGAGTCTTCGTAAGAAAGCAACTGATTTCGGGAACAGAACAGCCTTATTTCACACAGTACTGTGTTCGGCAATGAATGGGCTTGTTTTCAAACAAACTACGTTCGAAATGTGTTTAATCCACTAAATTGTATGTCTTTTTAGATTACACAAACTAGGAAAGTTTGATCTTGCTGCACTGAAGACTCTTCGTAAGAAAGCAACTCATTTGTGGAACAGAACAGCGTTATTTCAAACAGTACTGCGTTTGGCAATGAAAGTGTTTATTTTCTAAACAATCAACGTTAGAAATGTGGTTAATCTACTAGATTCTACATCTTGTTAGATTACACAAACTAGGAAAGTTTGATCTTGCTGCACTGAAGACTCTTCGTCAGAAAGCAACTCAGTTGGGGATCAGAACAGGCCTATTTCACACAGTACTGTGTTCGGCAATGAATGGGTTTGTTTTCTAAACAAACTACTTTAGAAATGAAGTTAGTCTATTAAGTTGTACATCTTGTTAGATTACAAAAACTAGGAAAGTTTGATCTTTCTGCACTGAAGACTCTTTGTAAGAAAGCAACTCATTTCGGGAACAAAACAGCCTTATTTCACACAGTACTGTGGTCGGCAATGAAGGCATTTGTTTTCGAAACAAACTACGTTAGAAATCTCGTTAATCTACCAAGTTGAACATCTTGTTAGATTACACAAACTAGGGAAGTTTGATTTTGCTGCACTGAAGACTCTTCATAATACAGCAACTCATTTGTAGAACAGAACTAGCTTACTTCACACAGCACTGCATTTGGCAATGAAGATGTTTGTTTGCTAAAGAAACTACGTTAGAAATGTTGTTAATCTACTAAGTTGTACATCTTTTTAGATTACACAAACTAGGAAAGTTTGATCTTGCTGCACTGAAGACTCTTTGTAAGAAACCAACTCATTTGGAGAACAGAACTGGCTTATTTCACACAGTACTGTGTTCGGCAATGAATGGGTTTGTTTTCTAAACAAACTAATTTAGAAATGTGGTTAATCTACTAAATTGTACACCATGTTAGATTACAAAAACTAGGAAAGTTTGATCTTTCTGCACTGAAGACTCTTCCTAAGAAAGCAACTCATTTGAGGAACAAAACAGCCTTATTTCACACAGTACTGTGGTCGGCAATGAAGGCGTTTGTTTTCTAAACAAACTACGTTAGAAATCTGGTTAATCTACTAAGTTGTACATCTTGTTAGATTACACAAACTAGGGAAGTTTGATCTTGCTTCACTGAAGACTCTTCATAATACAGCAACTCATTTGTAGAACAGAACTAGCTTACTTCACACAGTACTGCATTCGGCAATGAAGGTGTTTGTTTTCTAAACAAACTACTTTAGAAATGTGGTTAATCTACGAAGTTGTACATCTTGTTAGATTACACAAACTAGGAAAGTTTGATCTTGATGCACTGAAGACTCTTCGTAAGAAAGCAACTCATTTGGAGAACAGAACTGGCTTATTTCACACAGTACTGTGTTCGGTAATGAAGATGTTTGTTTTCTAAAAAAACTACGTTAGAAATGTGGTTAATCTACTAAGTTTTACATCTTGTTCGATTACACAAACTAGGAAAGTTTGATCTTGCTGCAGTGAAGACTCTTGGTAATAAACAAACTCATTTGCAGAACAGAACTGCCTTATGTCACAGAGTACTGTGTTCGGCAATGAAGGCGTTTGTTTTCTAAACAAACTACGTTATAAATCTGGTTAATCTACTAAGTTGAACATCTTGTTAGATTACACAAACTAGGAAAGTTTGATCTTGCTGCACTGAAGACTCTTCGTAAGAAAGCAACTCATTTGAAGAAGAGAACTGGCTTATTTGACACAGTACTGTGTTCGGCAATGAAGGTGTTTGTTTTCTAAACAATGTAGGTTAGAAATGTGGTTAATCTACTAAATTGTACATCTTGTTAGATTACACAAACTAGGAAACTTTGATCTTGCTGCACTGAAGAGTCGTCGGAAGAAACCAACTCATTTGGAGAACAGAACTGGCATATTTCACACAGTAGTGTGTTAGGTAATGAAGATGTTTGTTTTCTAAAAAAACTACGTTAGAAATGTGGTTAATCTACTAAACTATACACCATCTTTGATTACACAAACTAGAAACGTTTGATCTTGCTGCACTGAAGACTCTTCGTAAGAAAGCAACTCATTTGCGGAACAGAACAGCGTTATTTCAAACAGTACTGCGTTCGGCAATGAAGGTGTTTATTTTCTAAACAAACTACGTTAGAAATGTGGTTAATGTACTAAATTCTACATCTTGTTAGATTACACACACTTGGAAAGTTTGATCTTGCTGCACTGAAGACTCTTCCGAAGAAAGCAACTCATTTGGGGATCAGAACAGGCTTATTTCACACAGTACTGTGTTCGACAATGAAGGCGTTTGTTTTCTAAACAAACTACGTTAGAAATGTGGTTAATCTACTAAATTGTACATCTTGTTAAATTACACAACCTAGGAAAGTTTGATCTTGCTGCACTGAAGACTCTTCGTAAGAAAGCAACTCATTTGGAGAACAGAACAGCCTTATTTCACACAGTACTGTGTTCGGCAATGAAGGTGTTTGTTTTCTAAACAAACTACGTTATAAATGTGGTTAAACTACTAAGTTGTACATCTTGTTAGATTACACAAACTAGGAAAGTTTGATCTTGCTGCACTGAAGAGTCTTGGAAAGAAAGCAACTCATTTAGGAAATAGAACAGCCTTATTTCACACAGTACTGTGTTGGGCAATGAATGGGATTGTTTTCTAAACAAAGTACTTTAGAAATGAAGGTATTCTATTAAGGTGTAAATCTTGTTAGATTACACAAACTAGGAAAGTTTGATCTTGTTGCACTGAAGACTCTTCGTAACAAAGCAACTCATTTGAAGAACGGAACTGGCTTACTTCACACACTACTGCGTTCAGCAATGAAGGTGTTTGTTTTCTAAACAAACTACGTTAGAAATGTGGTTAATCTACTAAGTTGTACATCTTGTTAGATTACACAAAGTAGGAAAGTTTGATCTTGCTGCACTGAAGACTCTTCGTAAGAAAGGAACTGATTTGCGGAACAGAAGAGCCTTATGTCACACAGTACTACGTTCGCCAATGAAGGTGTTTGTTTTCTAAACAAACTACGTTAGAAATGTGGTTAATCTACTAAATTCTACATCTTGTTAGATTACACAAACTACGAAAGTTTGATCTTGCTGCACTGAAGACTCTTCGTAAGAAATCAACTCATTTCGGGAACTGAACAGCCTTATTTCACACAGTACTGTGTTCGGCAATGAAGGTGTTTGTTTTCTAAACAAACAACGTTATAAATGTGGTTAATCTACTAAGTTGTACATCTTGTTAGATTACACAAACTAGGAAAGTTTTATGTTGCTGCACTGAAGAGTCTTCGTAAGAAAGCATCTCATTTGGGGAATAGAACAGCCTTATTTCACACAGTATTGTGTTTGGCAATGAATGGGTTTGTTTTCTAAACAAACTACTTTAGAAATGAAGGTAGTCTATTAAGTTGTACATCTTGTTAGATTACAAAAACTAGGAAAGTTTGATCTTGCTGCCCTGAAGACTCTTCTCAAGAAAGCAACTGATTTCGGGAACAGAACAGCCTTATTTCACACAGTACTGTGTTCGGAAATGAAGGCGTTTGTTTTCTAAACAAACAACGTTAGAAATGTGGTTAATCTACTAAGTTGTACATCTTGTTAGATTACACAAACTAGGAAAGTTTGATCTTGCTGCACATAAGAGTCTTCGTAAGAAAGCAACTCATTTGGGGAACAGAACAGCCTTATTTCACACAGTACTGTGTTCGGCAATGAATGGGTTTGTTTTCTAAACAAACTACGTTAGAAATGTCGTTAATCTACTAAGTTGTACATCTTGTTAGATTACACAAACTAGGAAAGTTTGATCTTGCTGCACTGAAGACTCCTCGTAAGAAAGCAACTCATTTGTAGAACAGAACTAGCTTACTTCACACAGTACTGCATTCGGCAATTAAAGTGTTTGTTTTCTAAACAAACTACGTTAGAAATCTGGTTAAACTACTAAGTTGTACATCTTGTTAGATTACACAAACTGGGAAAGTTTGATCTTGCTGCACTGAAGACTCTTCGAAAGAAAGCAACTCATTTGCGGAACAGAACAGCCTTATTTCACACAGTACTGCGTTCGGCAATGAAGGTGTTTGTTTTCTAAACAAACTACGTTAGAAAAATGTGGTTATTCTACTAAATTGTACATCTTGTTAGATTACACAAACTAGGAAAGTTTGATCTTGCTGCACTGAAGAGTCTTCGGAAGAAAGCAACTCATTTGGGGAACAAAACAGCCTTATTTCACACAGTACTGTGTTCGGCAATGAAGGCGTTTGTTTTCTAAACGAACTGCGTTAGAAATGTGGTTAATCTACTAATTTGTACATCTTGTAAGATTACAGAAACTAGGAAAGTTTGATCTTCCTGCACTGCATAATCTTCGTAAGAAAGCAACTCATTTGCGGAACAGAACAGCCTTATTTCACACAGTACTGCGTTCGGCAATGAAGGTGTTTGTTTTCTAAACAAACCACGTTAGAAATGTGGTTAATCTACTAAATTCTACATCTTGTTAGGTTACACAACCTAGGAAAGTTTGATCTTGCTGCACAGAAGACTCTTCGTAAGAGAGCAACTCATTTGGGGATCAGAACAGGCTCATTTCACACAGTACTGTGTTCGGGAATGAAGGGATTTTTTTTCTAAATAAACTACGTTAGAAATGTGGTTAATCTACTAAGTTGTACATCTTGTTAGATTACAAAAACTAGGAAAGTTTGATCTTGCTGCCCTGAAGACTCTTCTCAAAGAAAGCAAATGATTTGAAGAACAGAACAGCCTTATTTCACACAGTACTGTGTTCGGCAATGAAGGTGTTTGTTTTCTAAACAAACTACGTTAGAAATGTGGTTAATCTACTAAGTTGTACATCTTGTTAAATTACACAAACTAGGAAAGTTTGATCTTGCTGCATTGAAGACTCTTCGTAAGAAAGCAACTCATTTGGAGAACAGAATAGCCTTATTTCACACAGTACTGTGTTCGGCAATGAAGGCGTTTGTTTTCTAAACAAACTACGTTAGAAATGTGGTTAATCTACTAAGTTGTACATCTTGTAAGATTACACAAACTAGGAAAGTTTGATCTTGCTGCACTGAAGACTCTTCGTATGAAAGCAACTCATTTGTAGAACAGAACTCCTTACTTCACACAGTACTGCATTCGGCAATGAAGGTGTTTGTTTTCTAAACAAACTACGTTAGAAATGTGGTTAATCTACTAAATTGTACATCGTGTTAGATTACACAAACTAGGAAAGTTTGATCTTGCTGCACTGAATACTGTTCGTATGAAAGCAACTCATTTGGGGAACAGAACAGCCTTATTTCACACAGTACTGTGTTTGGCAATGAAGGCGTTTGTTTTCTAAACAAACTACGTTAGAAATGTGGTTAATCTATTAAATTGTACATCGTGTTAGATTACACAAACTAGGAAAGTTTGATCTTGCTGCACTGAATACTGTTCGTATGAAAGCAACTCATTTGGGGAACAGAACAGCCTTATTTCACACAGTACTGTGTTTGGCAATGAAGGCGTTTGTTTTCTAAACAAACTACGTTAGAAATGTGGTTAATCTATTAAATTGTACATCTTGTTAGAATATACAAACTAGGAAAGTTTGATTTTGCTGCCCTGAAGACCCTTCGTAAGAAAGCAACTTATTTGGAGAACAGAATAGCCTTATATCACCCAGTACTGCGTTCGGCAATGAAGGTGTTTGTTTTCTAAACAAACTAGGTTAGAACTGTGGTTAATCTACTAAGTTGTACATCTTGTTAGATTACACAAACTAGGAAAGTTTGATCTTGCTGCACTGAAGACTCTTCGTAAGAAAGCAACTCATTTGGAGAACAGAATAGCCTTATTTCACATAGTACTGTGTTCGGCAATGAGGTGTTTGTTTTCTAAACAAACTACCTTATAAATATGGTGAATCTACTAAGTTGTACATCTTGTTAGATTACACAAACTAGGAAAGTTTGATCTTGCTGCACTGAAGACTCTTCGTAAGAAAGCAACTCATTTGGAGAACAGAATAGCCTTATTTCACATAGTACTGTGTTCGGCAATGAAGGTGTTTGTTTTCTAAACAAACTACGTTATAAATGTGGTTAATCTACTAAATTGTACATCTTGTTAGATTACACAAACTAGGAAAGTTTTATCTTGCTGCACTGAAGAGTCTTCGTAAGAAACCAACTCATTTGGGGAACAGCACAGCCTTATTTCACACAGTACTGTGTTCGGCAATGAAGGCGTTTATTTTCTAAACAAACTACGTTAGAAATGTGGTTAATCTACTAAGTTGTATATCTTGTTAGATTACACAAACTAGGAAAGTTTGATGTTGCTGCATTGAAGACTCTTCGTAAGAAAGCAACTCATTTGGAGAACAGAATAGCCTTATTTCACACAGTACTGTGTTCGGCAATGAAGGTGTTTGTTTTCTAAACAAACTACATTAGAAATGTGGTTAATCTACTAAGTTGTACATCTTGTTAGATTACACAAACTCGGAAAGTTTGATCTTGCTGCACTGAGGACTCTTCGTAAGAAAGAAACTCATTTGCGCAACAGAACAGCCTTATTTCACAGAGTACTGCGTTCTGCAATGAAGGTTTTGTTTTCTAAACTAACTACGTTAGAAATGTGGTTAATCTACTAAATTCTACATCTTGTTAGATTACACAAACTAGGAAAGTTTGATCTTGCTGCATTGAAGACTCTTCGTAAGAAAGCAACTCATTTGGGTATCAGAACAGGCTTATTTCACACAGTACTGTGTTCGGCAATGAAGGGGTTTGTTTCCTAACAAACTACGTTAGAAATGTGGTTAATCTACGAAGTTGTACATCTTGTTAGATTACACAAACTAGGAATGTTTGATCTTGCTGCACTGACGACTCTTCGTAAGAAAGCAACTCATTTGGGGATCAGAACAGGCTTATTTCACACAGTACTGTGTTCGGCAATGAAGGCGTTTGTTTTCTAAACAAACTACGTTAGAAATGTTGTTGATCTACTAAGTTGTACATCTTGTTAGATTACACAAACCAGGAAAGTTTGATCTTGCTGCACTGAAGACTCTTCGTAAGAAAGCAACTCATTTGGAGAACAGAATAGCCTTATTTCACATAGTACTGTGTTCGGCAATGAAGGTGTTTGTTTCCTAAACAAACTACGTTATAAATGTGGTTAATCTACTAAGTTGTACATCTTGTTAGATTACACAAACTAGGAAAGTTTGATCTTGATGCACTGAAGATGCTTCGTAAAAAACAACTCATATCGGGAACAGCACTGCCTTATTTCACACAGTACTGTGTTCGGCAATGAATGGGTTTGTTTTCAAAACAAACTATTTTAGAAATGAAGGTAGTCTATTAAGTTGTACATCTTGTTAGATTACAAAAACTAGGAATGTTTGATCTTGCTGCCCTGAAGACTCTTCTCAAGAAAGCAACTGATTTCGGGAACAGAACAGCCTTATTTCACACAGTACTGTGTTTGGCAATGAAGGCGTTTGTTTTCTAAACAAACTACATTAGAAATGTGGTTAATCTACTAAGTTGTACATCTTGTTAGATTACACAAACTAGGAAAGTTTGATCTTGCTGCATTGAAGACTCTTCGTAAGAATGCAACTCATTTGGAGAACAGAACTAGCTTACTTCACACAGTACTGCATTCGGCAATGAAGGTGTTTGTTTTCTAGACAAAGTACGTTAGAAATGTGCTTAATCTACTGAGTTGTACATCTTGTAAGAATACACAAACTAGGAAAGTTTGATCTTGCTGCACTGAAGACTCTTCGTAAGAAAGCAACTCATTTGTAGAACAGAACTAGCTTACTTCACACAGTACTGCATTCGGCAATGAAGGTGTTTGTTTTCTAAACAAACTACGTTAGAAATGTGGTTAATCTACTAAATTGTACATCTTGTTACATTACACAAACTAGGAAAGTTTGATGTTGCTGCACTGAAGACTCTTCGTAAGAAAGCAACTAATTTGGGGAACAGAACACCCTTATTTCACACAGTACTATGTTCGGCAATGAAGGCGTTTGTTTTCTAAACAAACTACGTTAGAAATGTGGTTAATCTATTAAGTTGTACATCTTGTTAGATTATACAAACTAGGAAAGTTTGATCTTGCTGCACTGAAGACTCTTCGTAAGAAAGCAACTCATTTGCGGAACAGAACAGCCTTATTTCACACAGTACTGCGTTCGGCAATGAAGGTGTTTCTTTTCTAAACAAACTACGTTAGAAATGTGGTTATTCTACTAAATTCTACATCTTGTTAGATTACACAAACTAGGAAAGTTTGATCTTGCTGCACTGAAGACTCTTCGTAAGAAAGAAACTCATTTGCGCAACAGAACAGCCTTATTTCACACAGTACTGCGTTCGGCAATGAAGGTTTTGTTTTCTAAACAAACTACGTTAGAAATGTGGTTAATCTACTAACTTGTACATCTTGTTAGATTACACAAACTAGGAAAGTTTGATCTTGCTGCACTGAAGACTCTTCGTAAGAAAGCAAATCATTTGGGGATCAGAACAGGCTTATTTCACACAGTACTATGTTCGGCAATATAGGCGTTTGTTTTCTATACAAACTACGTTAGAAATGTGGTTAATCTACTAAATTGTACATCTTGTTAGATTACACAAACTAGGAAAGTTTGATCTTGCTGCACTGAAGACTATTCGTAAGAAAGCAACTCATTTGGCGAACTGAATAGCCTTATTTCACATAGTACTGTGTTCGGCAATGAAGGTGTTTGTTTTCTAAACAAACTACGTTATAAATGTGGTTAATCTACTAAGTTGTACATCTTGTTAGATTACACAAACTAGGAAAGTTTGATCTTGCTGCACTGAAGAGTCTTCGTAATAAACCAACTCATTTGGGGAACAGCACAGCCTTATTTCACACAGTACTGTGTTCGGCAATGAATGGGTTTGTTTTCTAAACAAAGTACTTTAGATATGAAGGTAGTGTATAACGTTGTACATGTTGTTAGATTACACAAACTAGGAACGTTTGATCTTGCTGCACTGAAGAGTCTTCGTAAGAAAGCAACTCATTTGGGGAACAGAACAGCCTTATTTCACACAGTACTGTGTTTGGCAATGAAGGCGTTTGTTTTCTAAACAAACTACGTTAGAAACGTGGTTAATCTACTAAGTTGTACATCTTGTAAGATTACACAAACTAGGAAAGTTTGATCTTGCTGCACTGAAGATTCTTCGTAAGAAAGCAACTCATTTGTAGAACAGAACTAGCTTACTTCACACAGTACTGCATTTGGCAATGAAGGTGTTTGTTTTCTAAACAAACTACGTTAGAAATGTGGTTAATCTACTAAGTTGTACATCTTGTTAGATTACACAAACTAGGAAAGTTTGAACTTGCTGCACTGAAGACTCTTCGTAAGAAAGGAACTCATTTGAGGAACAGAACAGCCTTATTTCACACAGTACTGCGTTCGGCAATGAAGGTGTTTGTTTTCTAAACAAACTACGTTAGAAATGTGGTTATTCTACTAAATTCTACATCTTGTTAGATTACACAAACTAGGAAAGTATGATCTTGCTGCACTGAAGACTCTTCGTAAGAAAGCAACTCATTTGCGGAACAGAACAGCCTCATTTCACACAGTACTGCGTTCGGCAATGAAGGTTTTGTTTTCTAAACAAACTACGTTAGAAATGTGGTTAATATACTAAGTTGTACATCTTGTTAGATTACACAAACTGGGAAAGTTTGATCTTGCTGCACTGAAGACTCTTCGTAAGAAAGCAACTCATTTGGGGATCAGAACAGGCTTATTTCACACAGTACTGTGTTAGGCAATGAAGGCGTTTGTTTTCTATACAAACTACGTTAGAAATGTGGTTAATCTACTAAATTGTACATCTTGTTAGATTACACAAACTAGGAAAGTTTGATCTTGCTGCACTGAAGACTCTTCGTAAGAAAGCAACTCATTTGGGGAACAGAACAGCCTTATTTCACACAGTACTGTGTTCGGCAATGAAGGGGTTTGTTTTCTAAACAAACTACTTTAGAAATGAAGGTAGTCTATTAAGTTGTACATCTTGTTAGATTACAAAAACTAGGAAAGTTTGATCTTGCTGCCCTGAAGACTCTTCTCAAGAAAGCAACTGAATTCGGGAACAGAACAGCCTTATTTCAGACAGTACTGTGTTCGGCAATGAAGGCGTTTGTTTTCTAAACAAACTACGTTAGAAATGTGGTTAATGTACTAAATTGTACATCTTGTTAGATTACACAAACTAAGAAAGTTTGATCTTGCTGCATTGAAGACTCTTCCTTAGAAAGCAACTGATTTGGGGATCAGAACAAGCTTATTTCACACAGTATTGTGTTCGGGAATGAAGGCGTTTGTTTTCTAAACAAATTACGTTAGAAATGTGGTTAATCTACTAAGTTGTACATCTTGTCAGATTACTCAAACTAAGAAAGTTTTATCTTGCTGCACTGAAGACTCTTCGTAAGAAAGCAACTCATTTGGAGAACAGAATAGCCTTATTTTACATAGTACTGTGTTCGGCAATTAAGGTGTTTGTTTTCTAAACAAACTACGTTATAAATGTAGTTAATCTACTATGTTGTACATCTTGTTAGATTGTACAAACTAGGAAAGTTTGATCTTGCTGCACTGAAGAGTCTTCGTCAGAAAACGACTCATTTGGGGAACAGTACAGCCTTATTTCACACAGTACTGTGTTCGGCAATGAATGGGTTTGTTTTCTAAACAAACTACTTTAGAAATGAAGGTAGTCTATTAAGTTGTACATCTTGTTAGATTACAAAAACTAGGAAAGTTTGATCTTGCTGCCCTCAAGACTCTTCTCAAGAAGGCAACTGATTTCAGGAACAGAACAGCCTTATTTCACACAGTACTGTGTTCGGCAATGAAGGCGTTTGTTTTCTGAACAAACTACGTTAGAAATGTGGTTAATCTACTAAGTTGTACATCTGGTTAGATTACACAAACTAGGAAAGTTTGATCTTGCTGCATTGAAGACTCTTCGTAAGAAAGCAACTCATTTGGAGAACAGAACTAGCTTACTTCACACAGTACTGCGTTCGGCAATGAAGGTGTTTGTTTTCTAAACAAACTACGTTAGAAATGTGCTTTATCTACTGAGTTGTACATCTTGTAAGAATACACAAACTAGGAAAGTTTGATCTTGCTGCACTGAAGACTCTTCGTAAGAAAGCAACTCATTTGTAGAACACAACTAGCTTACTTCACACAGTACTGCATTTGGCAATGAAGGTGTTTGTTTTCTAAACAAACTACGTTAGAAATGTGGTTAACCTACTAAATTGTGTATCTTGTTAGATTACACAAACTAGGAAAGTTTGATCTTGCTGCACTGAAGACTCTTCGTAAGAAAGCAACTCATTTGCGGAACAAAACAGCCTTATTTCACACAGTACTGCGTTTGGCAATGAAGGTGTTTGTTTTCTAAACAAACTACGTTAGAAATGTGGTTATTCTACTAAATTCTACATCTTGTTAGATTACACAAACTAGGAAAGTTTGATCTTGATGCACTGAAGACTCTTCGTAAGAAAGCAACTCATTTGGAGAACAGAATAGCCTTATTTCACATAGTACTGTGTTCGGCAATGAAGGTGTTTGTTTTCTAAACAAACTACGTTATAAATGTGGTTAATCTACTAAGTTGTACATCTTGGTAGTTTACACGAACTAGGAAAGTTTGATCTTGCTGCACTGAAGAGTCTTCGTAAGAAAGCAACTCATTTGGGGAACAGAACAGCCTTATTTCACACAGTACTGTGTTCGGCAATGAATGTGTTTGTTTTCTAAACAAACTACTTTAGAAATGAAGGTAGTCTATTAAGTTGTACATCTTGTAAGATTACAAAAACTAGGAAAGTTTGATCTTGCTTCCCTGAAGACTCTTCTCAAGAAAGCAACTGAATTCGGGAACAGAACAGCCTTATTTCAGACAGTACTGTGTTCGGCAATGAAGGCGTTTGTTTTCTAAACAAACTACGTTATAAAAGTGGTTAATCTACTAAGTTGTACATCTTGTTAGATTACACAAACTAGGAAAGTTTGATCTTGCTGCACTGAAGTCTCTTCGTAAGAAAGCAACTCATTTGGAGAACAGAATAGCCATATATCGCACAGTACTGTGTTCGGCAATGAAGGCGTTTGTTTTCTAAACAAACTACGTTAGAAATGTGGTTAATCTACTAAATTGTACATCTTGTTAGATTACACAAACTAAGAAAGTGTGATCTTGCTGCATTGAAGACTCTTCCTTAGAAAGCAACTGATTTGGGGATCAGAACAAGCTTATTTCACACAGTATTGTGTTCGGGAATGAAGGCGTTTGTTTTCTAAACAAACTACGTTAGAAATGTCATTAATCTACTAAGTTGTACATCTTGTCAGATTACACAAACTAAGAAAGTTTTATCTTGCTGCACTGAAGACTCTTCGTAAGAAAGCAACTCATTTGGAGAACAGAATAGCCTTATTTTACATAGTACTGTGTTCGGCAATTAAGGTGTTTGTTTTCTAAACAAACTACGTTATAAATGTAGTTAATCTACTACGTTGTACATCTTGTTAGATTGTACAAACTAGGAAAGTTTGATCTTGCTGCACTGAAGAGTCTTCGTCAGAAACCGACTCATTTGGGGAACAGTACAGCCTTATTTCACACAGTACTGTGTTCGGCAATGAATGGGTTTGTTTTCTAAACAAACTACTTTAGAAATGAAGGTAGTCTATTAAGTTGTACATCTTGTTAGATTACAAAAACTAGGAAAGTTTGATCTTGCTGCCCTCAAGACTCTTCTCAAGAAAGCAACTGATTTGGGGATCAGAACAAGCTTATTTGACACAGTACTGTGTTCGGCAATGAAGGCGTTTGTTTTCTAATCAAATTACGTTAAAAATGTGGTTAATCTACTAAGTTGTAGATTTTGTTAGATTACACAAACTAAGAAAGTTTGATCTTGCTGCACTGAAGACTCTTCGTAAGAAAGCAACTCATTTGAAGAACAGAATAGCCTTATTTCACATAGTACTGTGTTCGGCAATGAAGGTGTTTGTTTTCTAAACAAACTACGTTATAAATGTGGTTAATCTACTAAGTTGTACATATTGTTAGATTATACAAACTAGGAAAGTTTGATCTTGCTGCACTGAAGAGTCTTCGTCAGAAACCGACTCATTTGGGGAACAATACAGCCTTATTTCACACAGTGCTGTGTTCGGCAATGAATGGGTTTGTTTTCTTAACAAACTGCTTTAGAAATGAAGGTAGTCTATTAAGTTGTACATCTTGTTAGATTACAAAAACTAGGAAAGTTTGATCTTGCTGCCCTGAAGACTCTTCTCAAGAAGGCAACTGATTTCAGGAACAGAACAGCCTTATTTCACACAGTACTGTGTTCGGCAATGAAGGCGTTTGTTTTCTGAACAAACTACGTTAGAAATGTGGTTAATCTACTAAGTTGTACATCTGGTTAGATTACACAAACTAGGAAAGTTTGATCTTGCTGCATTGAAGACTCTTCGTAAGAAAGCAACTCATTTGGAGAACAGAACTAGCTTACTTCACACAGTACTGCATTCGGCAATGAAGGTGTTTGTTTTCTAAACAAACTACATTAGAAATGTGCTTAATCTACTGAGTTGTACATCTTGTAAGAATACACAAACTAGGAAAGTTTGATCTTGCTGCACTGAAGACTCTTCGTAAGAAAGCAACTCATTTGTAGAACACAACTAGCTTACTTCACACAGTACTGCATTCGGCAATGAAGGTGTTTGTTTTCTAAACAAACTACGTTAGAAATGTGGTTAATCTAGTAAATTGTATATCTTGTTAGATTACACAAACTAGGAAAGTTTGATCTTGCTGCAATGAAGACTCTTCGTAAGAAAGCAACTCATTTGCGGAACAGAACAGCCTTATTTCACACAGTACTGCGTTCGGCAATGAAGGTGTTTGTTTTCTAAACAAACTACGTTAGAAATGTGGTTATTCTACTAAATTCTACATCTTGTTAGATTACACAAACTAGGAAAGTTTGATCTTGCTGCACTGAAGACTCTTCGTAAGAAAGCAACTCATTTGGAGAACAGAATAGCCTTATTTCACATAGTACTGTGTTCGGCAATGAAGGTGTTTGTTTTCTAAACAAACTACGTTATAAATGTGGTTAATCTACTAAGTTGTACATCTTGGTAGTTTACACAAACTAGGAAAGTTTGATCTTGCTGCACTGAAGAGTCTTCGTAAGAAAGCAACTCATTTGGGGAACAGAACAGCCTTATTTCACACAGTACTGTGTTCGGCAATGAATGGGTTTGTTTTCTAAACAAACTACTTTAGAAATGAAGGTAGTCTATTAAGTTGTACATCTTGTTAGATTACAAAAACTAGGAAAGTTTGATCTTGCTGCCCTGATGACTCTTCTCAAGAAAGCAACTGATTTCAGGAACAGAACAGCCTTATTTCAGACAGTACTGTGTTCGGCAATGAAGGCGTTTGTTTTCTAAACAAACTACGTTATAAATGTGGTTGATCTACTAAGTTGTTCATCTTGTTAGATTACACAAACTGGGAAAGTTTGATGTTGCTACACTGAAGTCTCTTCGTAAGAAAGCAACTCATTTGGAGAACAAAATAGCCATATATCGCACAGTACTGTGTTCGGCAATGAAGGCGTATGTTTTCTAAAAAACTACGTTAGAAATGTGGGTAATCTACTAAATTGTACATCTTGTTAGATTACACAAACTAAGAAAGTTTGATCTTGCTGCATTGAAGACTCTTCCTTAGAAAGCAACTGATTTGGGGATCAGAACAAGCTTATTTCACACAGTACTGTATTCGGGAATGAAGGAGTTTGTTTTCTAAACAAATTACGTTAGAAATGTGGTTAATCTACTAAGTTGTACATCTTGTTAGATTACACAAACTAAGAAAGTTTGATCTTGCTGCACTGAAGACTCTTCGTAAGAAAGCAACTCATTTGGAGAACAGAATAGCCTTATTTTACATAGTACTGTGTTCGGCAATGAAGGTGTTTGTTTTCTAAACAAACTACGTTATAAATGTGGTTAATCTACTAAGTTGTACATCTTGTTAGATTATACAAACTAGGAAAGTTTGATCTTGCTGCACTGAAGAGTCTTCGTCAGAAACCGACTCATTTGGGGAACAGTACAGCCTTATTTCACACAGTACTGTGTTCGGCAATGAATGGGTTTGTTTTCTAAACAAACTACTATAGAAATGAAGGTAGTCTATTAAGTTGTACATCTTGTTAGATTACACAAACTAGGAAAGTTTGATCTTGCTGCACTGAAGTCTCTTCGTAAGAAAGCAAATCATTTGGAGAACAGAATAGTCATATATAGCACAGTACTGTGTTCGGCAATGAAGGCGTTTGTTTTCTAAAAAAACTACGTTAGAAATGTGGTTAATCTACTAAGTTGTACATCTTGTTAGATTACACAAACTAAGAAAGTTTGATCTTGCTGCATTGAAGACTCTTCGTAAGAAAGCAACTGATTTGGGGATCAGAACAAGCTTATTTCACACAGTACTGTGTTCGGCAATGAAGGCGTTTGTTTTCTAAACAAATTACGTTAGAAATGTGGTTAATCTACTAAGTTGTACATCTTGTTAGATTACACAAACTAAGAAAGTTTGATCTTGCTGCACTGAAGACTCTTCGTAAGAAAGCAACTCATTTGGAGAACAGAATAGCCTTATTTCACATAGTACTGTGTTCGGCAATGAAGGTGTTTGTTTTCTAAACAAACTACGTTATAAATGTGGTTAATCTACTAAGTTGTACATCTTGTTAGATTAGACAAACTAGGAAAGTTTGATCTTGCTGCACTGAAGAGTCTTCGTAAGAAACCGACTCATTTGGGGAACAGTATAGCCTTATTTCACACAGTACTGTGTTCGGGAATGAATGGGTTTGTTTTCTAAACAAACTACTTTAGAAATGAAGGTAGTCTATTAAGTTGTACATCTTGTTAGATTACAAAAACTAGGAAAGTTTGATCTTGCTGCCCTCAAGACTCTGCTCAAGAAAGCAACTGATTTCGGGAACAGAACAGCCTTATTTCACACAGTACTGTGTTCGGCAATGAAGGCGTTTGTTTTCTAAACAAACTACGTTAGATATGTGGTTAATCTACTAAGTTGTACATCTTGTTAGATTACACAAACTAGGAAAGTTTGATCTTGCTGCATTGAAGACTCTAGTAAGAAAGCAACTCATTTGGAGAACAGAATATCCTTATTTCACACAGTACTGTGTTCGGCAATGAAGGCGTTTGTTTTCTAAACAAACTACGTTAGAAATGTGGTTAATCTACTAAGTTGTACTTCTTGTAAGATTACACAAACTAGGAAAGTTTGATCTTGCTGCACTGAAGACTCTTCGTAAGAAAGAAACTCATTTGCGCAACAGAACAGCCTTATTTCACACAGTACTGGGTTCGGCAATGAAGGTTTTGTTTTCTAAACTAACTACGTTAGAAATGTGGTTAATCTACTAAATTCTACATCTTGTTAGATTACACAAACTAGGAAAGTTTGATCTTGCTGCATTGAAGACTCTTCGTAAGAAAGCCACTCATTTGGGGATCAGAACAGGCTTATTTCACACAGTACTGTGTTCGGCAATGAAGGGGTTTGTTTTCTGAACAAACTACGTTAGAAATGTGGTTAATATACTAAGTTGTACATCTTGTTTGATTACACAAATTAGGAATGTTTGATCTTGCTGCAATGAAGACTCTTCGTAAGAAAGCAATTCATTTGGGGATCAGAACAGGCTTATTTCACACAGTACTGTGTTTGGAAATGAAGGCGTTTGTTTTCTAAACAAACTACGTTAGAAATGTGGTTGATCTACTAAGTTGTACATCTTGTTAGATTACACAAACCAGGAAAGTTTGATCTTTCTGCACTGAAGACTCTTCGTAAGATAGCAACTCATTTGCAGAACAGAATAGCCTTATTTCACATAGTAATGTGTTCGGCAATGAAGGTGTTTGTTTTCTAAACAAACTACGTTATAAATGTGGTTAATCTATTAAGTTGTACATCTTGTTAGATTACACAAACTAGGAAAGTTTGACCTTGATGCACTGAAGAGTCTTCGTAAGAAACCAACTCATTTGGGGAACAGCACAGCCTTATTTCACACAGTACTGTGTTCGGCAATGAATGGGTTTGTTTTCAAAACAAACTATTTTAGAAATGAAGGTAGTCTATTAAGTTGTACATCTTGTTAGATTACAAAAACTAGGAAAGTTTGATCTTGCTGCCCTGAAGACTCTTCTCAAGAAAGCAACTGATTTCGGGTACAGAACAGCCTTATTTCAGACAGTACTGTGTTCGGCAATGAAGGCGTTTGTTTTCTAAACAAACTACGTTATAAATGTGGTTAATCTACTAAGTTGTACATCTTGTTAGATTACACAAACTAGGAAAGTTTGATCTTGCTGCACTGAAGACTCTTCGTATGAAAGCAACTCATTTGGAGAACAGAATCGCCTTATTTCACATAGTACTGTGTTCGGCAATGAAGGTGTTTGTTTTCTAAACGAACTACGTTATAAATGTGGTTAATCTACTAAGTTGTACATCTTGTTAGATTACACAAACTAGGAAAGTCTGATCTTGCTGCACTGAAGAGTCTTCGTGAGAAACGAACTCATTTGGGGAACAGAACAGCCTTATTTCACACAGTACTGTGTTCGGCAATGAATGGGTTTGTTTTCTAAACACAGTACTTTAGAAATGAAGGTAGTCTATTAAGTTGTATATCTTCTTAGATTACAAAAACTAGGAAAGTTTGATCTTGCTCCATTGAAGACTCTTCGTAAGAAAGCAACTGATTTCGGGAACAGAACAGCCTTATTTCACACAGTACTGTGTTCAGCAATGAACGCGTTTGTTTTCTAAACAAACTACGTTAGAAATGTGGTTAATCTACTAATTTGTACATCTTGTTAGATTACACAAACTAGGAAAGTTTGATCTTGCTGCATTGAAGACTCTTTGTAAGAAAGCAACTCATTTGGAGAACAGAATAGCCTTATTTCACATAGTACTGTGTTCGGCAATGAAGGTGTTTGTTTTCTAAACAAACTACGTTATAAATGTGGTTAATCTACTAAATTGTACATCTTGTTAGATTACACAAACTAGGAACGTTTGATCTTGCTGCACTGAATACTCTTCGTATAAAAGCAACTCATTTGGAGAACAGAATCGCCTTGTTTCACATAGTACTGTGTTCGGCAATGAAGGTGTTTGTTTTCTAAACAAACTACGTTATAAATGTGGTTAATCTACTAAGTTGTACATCTTGTTAGATTACACAAACTAGGAAAGTTTGATCTTGCTGCACTGAAGAGTCTTCGTAAGAAACCAACTCATTTGGGGAACAGCACAGCCTTATTTCACACAGTACTGTGTTTGGCAATGAATGGGTTTGTTTTCAAAACAAACTATTTTAGAAATGAAGGTAGTCTATTAAGTTGTACATCTTGTTAGATTACAAAAACTAGGAAAGTTTGATCTTGCTGCCCTGAAGACTCTTCTCAAGAAAGCAACTGATTTCGGGTACAGAACAGCCTTATTTCAGACAGTACTGTGTTCGGCAATGAAGGCGTTTGTTTTCTAAACAAACTACGTTATAAATGTGGTTAATCTACTAAGTTGTACATCTTGTTAGATTACACAAACTAGGAAAGTTTGATCTTGCTGCACTGAAGACTCTTCGTAAGAAAGCAACTCATTTGGAGAACAGAATCGCCTTATTTCACATAGTACTGTTTTCGGCAATGAAGGTGTTTGTTTTCTAAACGAACTACGTTATAAATGTGGTTAATCTACTAAGTTGTACATCTTGTTAGATTACACAAACTAGGAAAGTTTGATCTTGCTGCACTGAAGAGTCTTCGTGAGAAACGAACTCATTTGGGGAACAGAACAGCCTTATTTCACACAGTACTGTGATTGGCAATGAATGGGTTTGTTTTCTAAACAAAGTACTTTAGAAATGAAGGTAGTCTATTAAGTTGTACATCTTGTGAGATTACACAAACTAGGAAAGTAGCATCTTGCTGCACTGAAGACTCTTCGTAAGAAAGCATCTCATTTGGGGAACAGTACAGCCTTATTTCACACAGTACTGTGTTCGGCAATGAAGGCGTTTGTTTTTTAAACAAACTGCGTTAGAAATGTGGTTAATGTACTAAGTTGTACATCTTGTTAGATTATACAATCTAGGAAAGTTTGATCTTGCTGCACTGAAGACTCTTCATAAGAAAGCAACTCATTTGGGGATCAGAACAGGCTTATTTCACACAGTACTTCGTTCGGCAATGAAGGTGTTTGTTTTCTAAACAAACTACGTTATAAATGTGGTTAATCTAGTAAATTCTACATCTTGTTAGATTACACAAACTAGGAAAGTTTGATCTTGCTGCACTGAAGACTCTTCGTAGGAAAGCAACTCATATGGACAACAGAATAGCCTTATTTCACATAGTACTGTGTTCGGCAATGAAGGTGTTTGTTTTCTAAACAAACTACGTTATAAATATGGTTAATCTACTATGTTGTACATCTTGTTAGATTACAGAAACTAGGAAATTTGATCTTGCTGCACTGAAGACTCTTCGTAAGAAAGCAATTCATTTGGAGAACAGAATAGCCTTATTTCACATAGTACTGTGTTCGGCAATGAAGGTGTTTGTTTTCTAAACAAACTACATTTTAAATGTGGTTAATCTACTAAATTGTACATCTTGTTAGATTACACAAACTAGGAAAGTTTCATCTTGCTGCACTGAAGAGTCTTCGTAAGAAAACAACTCATTTGGGGAATAGCACAGCCTTATTTCACAGAGTACTGTGTTCGGCAATGAATGGGTTTGTTTTCAAAACAAACTATTTTAGAAATGAAGGTTGTCTATTAAGTTGTACATCTTGTTAGATTACAAAAACTAGGAAAGTTTGATCTTGCTGCCCTGAAGACTCTTGTCAAGAAAGGAACTGAATTTGGGAACAGAACAGCCTTATTTCACACAGTACTGTGTTCGGCAATGAAGGCGTTTGTTTTCTAAACAAACTACGTTAGAAATGTGCTTAATCTACTAAGTTGTACATCTTGTTAGATTACACAAACTAGGAAAGTTTGATCTTGCTGCACTGAAGACTGTTCGTAAGAAAGCAACTGATTTGGGGATCAGAACACGCTTATTTCACACAGTACTGTGTTCGGCAATGAAGGTGTTTGTTTTCTAAACAAACTACGTTAGAAATGTGGTTAATCTACTAAGTTGTACATCTTGTTAGATTACACAAACTAGGAAAGTTTGATCTTGCTGAACTGAAGACTCTTCGTAAGAAAGCAACTCATTTGGAGAACAGAATCGCCTTATTTACATAGTACTGTGTTCGGCAATGAAGGTGTTTGTTTTCTAAACAAACTACGTTATAAATGTGGGTAATCTACTAAGTTGTACATCTTGTTAGATTACACAAACTAGGAAAGTTTGATCTTGCTGCACTGAAGAGTCTTCGTGAGAAACCAACTCATTTGGGGAACAGAACAGCCTTATTTCACACAGTACTGTGTTTGGCAATGAATGGGTTTGTTTTCTAAACAAACTACTTTAGAAATGAAGGTAGTCTATTAAGTTGTACATCTTGTTAGATTACACAAACTAGGAAAGTAGCATCTTGCTGCACTGAAGACTCTTCGTAAGAAAGCATCTCATTTGGGTAACAGTACAGCCTTATTTCACACAGTACTGTGTTCGGCAATGAAGGCGTTTGTTTTCTAAACAAACTGCGTTAGAAATGTGGTTAATCTACTAAGTTGTACATCTTGTTAGATTATACAAACTAGGAAAGTTTGATCTGGCTGCACTGAAGACTCTTCGTAAAGAAAGCAACTCATTTGGGGATCAGAACATGCTTATTTCACACAGTACTGCGTTGGCAATGAAGGTGTTTGTTTTCTAAACAAACTAGGTTAGAAAATGTGGTTAATCTAGTAAATTCTACATCTTGTTAGATTACACAAACTAGGAAAGTTTGATCTTGCTGCACTGAAGACTTCGTAAGAAAGCAACTCATTTGGGGATCAGAACAGGCTTATTTCACACAGTACTGTGTTTGGCAATGAAGGCGTTTGTTTTCTAAACAACCTACGTTAGAAATGTGGTTAATCTACTAAGTTGTACATCTTGTTAGATTACACAAACTAGGAAAGTTTGATCTTGCTGCACTGAAGACTCTTCGTAAGAAAGCAACTCATTTGTAGAACAGAACTAGCTTACTTCACACAGTACTGCATTCTGCAATGAAGGTGTTTGTTTTCTAAACAAACTACGTTAGAAATGTGGTTAATCTACTAAATTCTACATCTGGTTAGATTACACAAACTAGGAAAGTTTGATCTTGCTGCACTGAAGACTCTTCGTAAGAAAGCAACTGATTTGGGAATCAGAACACGGAAATTTCACACAGTACTGTGTTCGGCAATGAAGGCGTTTGTTTTCTAAACAAACTACGTTATAAATTTGGTTAATCTCCTAAATTGTACATCTTGTTAGATTACACAAACTAGGAATGTTTGATCTTGCTACACTGAAGAGTCTTCGTAAGAAACCAACTCATTTGGGGAACAGTAGAGCCTTATTTCACACAGTACTGTGTTCGGTAATGAAGGCGTTTGTTTTCTAAACAACCTACGTTAGAAATGTGGTTAATCTACTAAGTTGTACATCTTGTTAGATTACACAAACTAGGAACGTTTGGTCTTGCTGCACTGAAGAGTCTTCGTAAGAAAGCAACTCATTTTGGGAACAGAACAGCCTTATTTCACACAGTACTGTGTTCGGCAATGAATGGTTTTGTTTTCTAAACAAACTACTTTAGAAATGAAGGTAGTCTATTAAGTTGTACATCTTGTTAGTTTACAAAAACTAGGAAAGTTTGATCTTGCTGCACTGAAGACTCTTCGTAAGAAATCAACTCATTTGGAGAACAGAATCGCCTTATTTACATAGTACTGTATTCGGCAATGAAGGTGTTTGTTTTCTAAACAAACTACGTTATAAATGTGGGTAATCTACTAAGTTGTACATCTTGTTAGATTACACAAACTAGGAAAGTTTGATCTTGCTGCACTGAAGAGTCTTCGTGAGAAACCAACTCATTTGGGGAACAGAACAGCCTTATTTCACACAGTACTGTGTTTGGCAATGAATGGGTTTGTTTTCTAAAAAACTACTTTAGAAATGAAGGTAGTCTATTAAGTTGTACAACTTGTTAGATTACACAAACTAGGAAAGTAGCATCTTGCTGCACTGAAGACTCTTCGTAAGAAAGCATCTCATTTGGGTAACAGTACAGCCTTATTTCACACAGTACTGTGTTCGGCAATGAAGGCGTTTGTTTTCTAAACAAACTGCGTTAGAAATGTGGTTAATCTACTAAGTTGTACATCTTGTTAGATTATACAAACTAGGAAAGTTTGATCTTGCTGCACTGAAGACTCTTCGTAAGAAAGCAACTCATTTGGGGATCAGAACATGCTTATTTCACACAGTACTGCGTTCACAAACAAACTACGTTAGAAATGTGGTTAATCTACTAAGTTGTACATCTTGTTAGATTATACAAACTAGGAAAGTTTGATCTTGCTGCACTTCTTCTTTTTGGGGAACAGAACATGCTTATTTCACTACTGTTCGGCAATGAAGGTGTTTGTTTTCTAAACAAACTACGTTAGAAATGTGGTTAATCTAGTAAATTCTACATCTTGTTAGATTACACAAACTAGGAAAGTTTGATCTTGCTGCACTGAAGACTTCGTAAGAAAGCAACTCATTTGGGGATCAGAACAGGCTTATTTCACACAGTACTGTGTTTGGCAATGAAGGCGTTTGTTTTCTAAACAACCTACGTTAGAAATGTGGTTAATCTACTAAGTTGTACATCTTGTTAGATTACACAAACTAGGAAAGTTTGATCTTGCTGCACTGAAGACTCTTCGTAAGAAAGCAACTCATTTGTAGAACAGAACTAGCTTACTTCACACAGTACTGCATTCTGCAATGAAGGTATTTGTTTTCTAAACAAACTACGTTAGAAATGTGGTTAATCTACTAAATTCTACATCTGGTTAGATTACACAAACTAGGAAAGTTTGATCTTGCTGCACTGAAGACTCTTCGTAAGAAAGCAACTGATTTGGGAATCAGAACACGCTTATTTCACACAGTACTGTGTTCGGCAATGAAGGCGTTTGTTTTCTAAACAAACTACGTTATAAATTTGGTTAATCTCCTAAATTGTACATCTTGTTAGATTACACAAACTAGGAATGTTTGATCTTGCTACACTGAAGAGTCTTCGTAAGAAACCAACTCATTTGGGGAACAGTAGAGCCTTATTTCACACAGTACTGTGTTCGGTAATGAAGGCGTTTGTTTTCTAAACAACCTACGTTAGAAATGTGGTTAATCTACTAAGTTGTACATCTTGTTAGATTACACAAACTAGGAACGTTTGGTCTTGCTGCACTGAAGAGTCTTCGTAAGAAAGCAACTCATTTTGGGAACAGAACAGCCTTATTTCACACAGTACTGTGTTCGGCAATGAATGGTTTTGTTTTCTAAACAAACTACTTTAGAAATGAAGGTAGTCTATTAAGTTGTACATCTTGTTAGTTTACAAAAACTAGGAAAGTTTGATCTTGCTGCACTGAAGACTCTTCGTAAGAAATCAACTCATTTGGAGAACAGAATCGCCTTATTTACATAGTACTGTATTCGGCAATGAAGGTGTTTGTTTTCTAAACAAACTACGTTATAAATGTGGGTAATCTACTAAGTTGTACATCTTGTTAGATTACACAAACTAGGAAAGTTTGATCTTGCTGCACTGAAGAGTCTTCGTGAGAAACCAACTCATTTGGGGAACAGAACAGCCTTATTTCACACAGTACTGTGTTTGGCAATGAATGGGTTTGTTTTCTAAAAAAACTACTTTAGAAATGAAGGTAGTCTATTAAGTTGTACAACTTGTTAGATTACACAAACTAGGAAAGTAGCATCTTGCTGCACTGAAGACTCTTCGTAAGAAAGCATCTCATTTGGGTAACAGTACAGCCTTATTTCACACAGTACTGTGTTCGGCAATGAAGGCGTTTGTTTTCTAAACAAACTGCGTTAGAAATGTGGTTAATCTACTAAGTTGTACATCTTGTTAGATTATACAAACTAGGAAAGTTTGATCTTGCTGCACTGAAGACTCTTCGTAAGAAAGCAACTCATTTGGGGATCAGAACATGCTTATTTCACACAGTACTGCGTTCGGCAATGAAGGTGTTTGTTTTCTAAACAAACTACGTTAGAAATGTGGTTAATCTAGTAAATTCTACATCTTGTTAGATTACACAAACTAGGAAAGTTTGATCTTGCTGCACTGAAGACTTCGTAAGAAAGCAACTCATTTGGGGATCAGAACAGGCTTATTTCACACAGTACTGTGTTTGGCAATGAAGGCGTTTGTTTTCTAAACAACCTACGTTAGAAATGTGGTTAATCTACTAAGTTGTACATCTTGTTAGATTACACAAACTAGGAAAGTTTGATCTTGCTGCACTGAAGACTCTTCGTAAGAAAGCAACTCATTTGTAGAACAGAACTAGCTTACTTCACACAGTACTGCATTCTGCAATGAAGGTGTTTGTTTTCTAAACAAACTACGTTAGAAATGTGGTTAATCTACTAAATTCTACATCTGGTTAGATTACACAAACTAGGAATGTTTGATCTTGCTACACTGAAGAGTCTTCGTAAGAAACCAACTCATTTGGGGAACAGTAGAGCCTTATTTCACACAGTACTGTGTTCGGTAATGAAGGCGTTTGTTTTCTAAACAACCTACGTTAGAAATGTGGTTAATCTACTAAGTTGTACATCTTGTTAGATTACACAAACTAGGAACGTTTGGTCTTGCTGCACTGAAGAGTCTTCGTAAGAAAGCAACTCATTTGGGGAACAGAACAGCCTTATTTCACACAGTACTGTGTTCGGCAATGAATGGGTTTGTTTTCTAAACAAACTACTTTAGAAATGAAGGTAGTCTATTAAGTTGTACATCTTGTTAGATTACAAAAACTAGGAAAGTTTGATCTTGCTGCCCTCAAGACTCTTCTCAAGAAAGCAACTGATTTCGGGAACAGAACAGCCTTATTTCACAGAGTACTGTGTTCGGCAATGAAGGCGTTTGTTTTCTAAACAAACTATGTAAGAAATGTGGTTAATCTACTAAGTTGTACATCTTGTAAGATTACACAAACTAGGAAAGTTTGATCTTGCTGCACTGAAGAAGCTTCGTGAGAAAGCAACTCATTTGTAGAACAGAACTAGCTTACTTCACACAGTACTGCATTTGCAATGAAGGCGTTTGTTTTCTAAACAAACTACGTTAGAAATGTGGTTAATCTACTAACTTGTACAACTTGTTAGTTTACACAAACTAAGAAAGTTTGATCTTGCTGCACTGAAGACTCTTCGTAAGAAAGGAACTCATTTGGGGAACAGAACAGCCTTATTTCACACAGTACTGTGTTCGGTAATGAAGGCGTTTGTTTTCTAAACAAACTACGTTAGAAATGTGGTTAATCTACTAAGTTGTACATCTTGTTAGATTATACACACTAGGAAAGTTTGATCTTGCTGCACTGAAGACTCTTCGTAAGAAAGCAACTCATTTGCGGAACAGAACAGCCTTATTTCACACAGTACTGCGTTCGGCAATGAAGGTGTTTGTTTTATAAACAAACTACGTTAGAAATGTGGTTAATCTACTAAATTCTACATCTTGTTAGATTACACAAACTAGGAAAGTTGGATGTTGCTGCACTGAAGAGTCTTCGTAAGAAAGCAACCCCTTTGGGGAACAGAACAGCCTTATTTCACACAGTACTGTGTTCAGCAATGAATGGGTTTGTTTTCTAAACAAACTACTTTAGAAATGAAGGTAGTCTATTAAGTTGTACTTCTTGTTAGATTACAAAAACTAGGAAAGTTTGATCTTGCTGCCTTCAAGACTCTTCTCAAGAAAGCAACTGATTTCGGGAACAGAACAGCCTTATTTCACACAGTACTATGTTCAGCAATGAATGTGTTTGTTTTCTAAACAAACTACGTTAGAAATGTGGTTAATCTACTAAGTTGTACATCTTGTTAGATTATACAAACTAGGAAAGTTTGATCTTGCTGCACTGAAGACTCTTCGTAAGAAAGCAACTCATTTGCGCAACAGAACAGCCTTATTTCACACAGTACTGCGTTCGGCAATGAAGGTGTTTGTTTTCTAAACAAACTACGTTAGAAATGTGGTTAATCTACTAAATTCTACATCTTGTTGATTCCACAAACTAGGACAGTTTGATCTTGCTGCCCTGATGACTGTTCGTAAGAAAGCAACTCATTTGGGGTTCAGAACAGGCTTATTTCACACAGTACTGTGTTCGGCAATGAAGGGGTTTGTTTTCCAAACAAACTACGTTACAAATGTGGTTAATCTACTAAGTTGTACATCTTGTTAGATTACACAAACTAGGAAAGTTTAATCTTGCTGCACTGAAGACTATCGTAAGAAAGCAACTCATTTGTAGAACAGAATAGCCTTATTTCACACAGTACTGTGTTCGGCAATGAAGGTGTTTGTTTTCTAAACAAACTACGTTAGAAATGTGGTTAATCTACGAAATTCTACATCTTGTTAGATTACACAAACTAGGAAAGTTTGATCTTGCTGCACTGAAGACTCTTCGTAAGAAAGCAACTGATTTGGGGATCAGAACACGTTTATTTCACACAGTACTGTGTTCGGCAATGAAGGCGTTTGTTTTCTAAACAAACTATGTTAGAAATGTGGTTAATCTACTAAGTTGTACATCTTGTAAGATTACACAAACTAGGAAAGTTTGATCTTGCTGCACTGAAGACTCTTCGTAAGAAAGCAACTCATTTGTAGAACAGAAGTAGCTTACTTCACACAGTACTGCATTTGCAATGAAGGTGTTTGTTTTCTAAACAAACTACGTTAGAAATGAGGTTAATCTACTAAGTTGTACATCTTGTAAGATTACACAAACTAGGAAAGTTTGATCTTGCTGCACTGAAGACTCTTCGTAAGAAAGCAACTCATTTGCGGAACAGAACAGCCTTATTTCACACAGTACTGCGTTCGGCAATGAAGGTGTTTGTTTTATAAACAAACTACGTTAGAAATGTGGTTAATCTACTAAGTTGTACATCTTGTTAGATTATACAAACTAGGAAAGTTTGATCTTCCTGCACTGAAGACTCTTCGTAAGAAAGCAACTCATTTGCGGAACAGAACAGACTTATTTCACACAGTACTGCGTTCGGCAATGAAGGTGTTTGTTTTCTAAACAAACTACGTTAGAAATGTGGTTAGTCTACTAAATTCTACATCTTGGTAGATTACACAAACTAGGAAAGTTCGATCTTGCTGCACTGAAGACTCTTCGTAAGAAAGCAACTCATTTGGGGATCAGAATAGGCTTATTTCACACAGTTCTGTGTTGGGCAATGAAGGCGTTTGTTTTCTAAACAACCTACATTAGAAATGTGGTTAATCTACTAAGTTGTACATCTTGTTAGATTACACAAACTAGGAACGTTTGATCTTGCTGCACTGAAGACTCTTCATAAGAAAACCACGCATTTGGAGAACAGAATAGCCTTATTTCACATAGTACTGTGTTCGGCAATGAAGGTGTTTGTTTTCTAAACAAACTACGTTATAAATGTGGTTAATCTACTAAGTTGTACATCTTGTTAGAGTATACAAACTAGGAAAGTTTGATCTTGCTGCACTGAAGAGTCGTCGTCCAACTCATTTGGGGAACAGTAACTCATTTCACACAGTACTGTGTTCGGCAGTACAAAGCTACTTTACAAATTTCACATCATGTTACAAAAACTGTGTTTGATCATGCTGCACTGAGGAGTCTTCGTAATGAAAGCAACTAATTTGGGGTTTGTTTTCTGTGTTAAATGAATCAAACTACTTTAGAAATGAAGGTAGTCTATTAAGTTGTACATCTTGTTAGATTACAAAAATTAGGAAAGTTTGATCTTGCTGCACTGAAGACTCTTCTCAAGAAAGTAACTGATTTCGGGAACAGAACAGCCTTATTTCACACAGTACTGTGTTCGGCAATGAAGGTGTTTGTTTTCTAAACAAACTACGTTAGAAATGTGGTTAATCTACTAAGTTGTACATCTTGTTATATTACACAAACTAAGAAAGTTTGATCTTGCTGCACTGAAGACTCTTCGTAAGAAAGCAACTCATTTGCGCAACAGAACAGCCTTATTTCACACAGTACTGTGTTTGGCAAAGAACGCGTTTGTTTTCTAAACAAAGTACGTTAGAAATGTGGTTAATCTACTAAGTTGTACATCTTGTTAGATTACACAAACTAGAAAAGTTTAATCTTTCTGCACTGAAGACTCTTCGTAAGAAAGCAACTCATTTGGAGAGGAGAATAGCCTTATTTCACATAGAACTGTGTTCGGCAATGAAGGTGTTTGTTTTCTAAACAAACTACGTTATAAATGTGGTTAATCTACTAAATTGTACATCTTGTTAGATTACACAAACTAGGAAAGTTTGATCTTGCTGCCCTGAAGAGTCTTCGTAAGAAACCAACTCATTTGGGGAACAGAACAGCCTTATTTCACACAGTACGGTGTTCGGCAATGAATGGGTTTGTTTTTCTAAACAAACTACTTTAGAAATGAAGTTAATCTATTAAGTTGTACATCTTGTTAGATTACAAAAACTAGGAAAGTTTGATCTTGCTGCCCTCAAGACTCTTCTCAAGAAAGCAACTGATTTTGGGAACAGAACAGCCTTATTTCACACAGTACTGTGTTCGGCAATGAAGGCATTTGTTTTCTAAACAAACTATGTTAGAAATGTGGTTAATCAACTAAATTGTACATCTTGTTAGATTACACAAACTAGGAAAGTTTGATCTTGCTGCACTGAAGAATCTTCGTAAGAAAGCAACTCATTTGGAGAACAGAATAGCCTTTTTTCACACAGTACTGTGTTCGGCAATGAAGGTGTTTGTTTTCTAAACAAACTACTTTAGAAATGTGGTTAATCTACTAAATTCTACATCTTGTTAGATTACACAAACTAAGAAAGTTTGATCTTCCTGCACTGAAGACTCTTCGTAAGAAAGCAACTGATTTGGGTATCAGAACAAGCTTATTTCACACAGTAATGTGTTCGGCAATGAAGGCGTTTGTTTTCTAAACAAATTACGTTAGAATTGTGGTTAATCTACTAAGTTGTACATCTTGTTAGATTACACAAACTAGGAAAGTTTGATCTTGCTGCACTGAAGACTCTTCGTAAGAAAGCAACTAATTTGGAGAACAGAATAGCCTTATTTCACACAGTACTGTGTTCGGCAATGAAGGTGTTTGTTTTCTAAACAAACTATGTTAGAAATGTGGTTAATCTACGAAATTCTGCATCTTGTTAGATTACACAAACTAAGAAAGTTTGATCTTCCTGCACTGAAGACTCTTCGTAAGTAAGCAACTGATTTGGGGATCAGAACACGCTTATTTCCCACCGTACTGTGTTCGCCAATGTAGGCGTTTGTTTTCTAAACAAACTACGTTACAAATGTGGTTAATCTACTCAATTGTATATCTTGTTAGATTACACAAACTAGGAAAGTTTGATCTTGCTGCACTGAAGAGTCTTCGTAAGAAATCAACTCATTTGGGGAACAGAACAGCCTTATTTCACACAGTACTGTGTTCGGCAATGAATGGGTTTGTTTTCTAAACAAACTACTTTAGAAATGAAGGTAGTCTATTAAGTTGTACATCTTGTTAGATTACAAAAACTAGGAAAGTTTGATCTTGCTGCCCTCAAGACTCTTCTCAAGAAAGCAACTGATTTCGGAACAGAACAGCCTTATTTCACACAGTACTGTGTTCGAATGAAGGCGTTTGTTTTCTAAACAAACTACGTTAGAAATGTGGTTAATCTACTAAGTTGTACATCTTGTTAGATTACACAAACTAGGAAAGTTTGATCTTGCTGCACTGAAGACTCTTCGTAAGAAAGCAACTCATTTGGGGATCAGAACAGCCTTATTTCACACAGTACTGTTTCGGCAATGAAGGTGTTTGTTTTCTAAACAAACTAGGTTAGAAATGTGGTTAATCTAGTAAATTCTACATCTTGTTAGATTACACAAACTAGGAAAGTTTGATCTTGCTGCACTGAAGACTTCTTAAGTAAGAAAGCAACTCATTTGGGGATCAGAACAGGCTTATTTCACACAGTACTGTGTTCGGCAATGAAGGTGTTTGTTTTCTAAACAAACTACGTTACAAATGTGGTTAATCTACTAAGTTGTACATCTTGTTAGATTACACAAACTAGGAAAGTTTGATCTTGCTGCACTGAAGACTCTTCGTAAGAAAGCAACTCATTTGGGGAACAGAATAGCCTTATTTCACACAGTACTGTGTTCGGCAATGAAGGTGTTTGTTTTCTAAACAAACTACGTTAGAAATGTGGTTAATCTACTAAATTCTACATCTTGTTAGATTACACAAACTAGGAAAGTTTGATCTTGCTGCACTGAAGACTCTTCGTAAGAAAGCAACTCATTTGGGGATCAGAACAGGCTTATTTCACACAGTACTGTGTTCGGCAATGAAGGGTTTTGTTTTCTAAACAAACTACGTTAGAAATGTGGTTAATCTACTAAGTTGTACATCTTGTTAGATTACACAAACTAAGAAAGTTTGATCTTGCTGCACTGAAGACTCTTCGTAAAGAAAGCAACTGATTTTGGGATCAGAACAAGCTTATTTCACACAGTACTGTGTTTGGCAATGAAGCGTTTGTTTTCTAAACAAACTACGTTAGAAATGTGGTTAATCTACTAAGTTGTACATCTTGTTAGATTACACAAACTAGGAAAGTTTGATCTTGCTGCACTGAAGACTCTTCGTAAGAAAGCAACTCATTTGGAGAACAGAACAGCCTTATTTCACATAGAACTGTGTTCGCAATGAAGGTGTTTGTTTTCTAAACAAACTACGTTAGAAATGTGGTTAATCTACTAAATTGTACATCTTGTTAGATTACACAAACTAGGAAAGTTTGATCTTGCTGCACTGAAGACTCTTCGTAAGAAAACCAACTCATTTGGGGAACAGAACAGCCTTATTTCACACAGTACTGTGTTCGGCAATGAAGGTGTTTGTTTTCTAAACAAACTACTTTAGAAATGAAGTTAATCTTTTAAATTGTACATCTTGTTAGATTACACAAACTAAGAAAGTTTGATCTTGCTGCACTGAAGACTCTTCTCAAGAAAGCAACTGATTTGGGGAACAGAACAGCCTTATTTCACACAGTACTGTGTTCGGCAATGAAGGCGTTTGTTTTCTAAACAAACTACGTTAGAAATGTGGTTAATCAACTAAATTGTACATCTTGTTAGATTACACAAACTAGGAAAGTTTGATCTTGCTGCACTGAAGAGTCTTCAAAGAAAGCAACTCATTTGGGGAACAGAACAGCCTTATTTCACACAGTACTGTGTTCGGCAATGAAGGTGTTTGTTTTCTAAACAAACTACTTTAGAAATGAAGTTAATCTACTAAATTGTACATCTTGTTAGATTACACAAACTAGGAAAGTTTGATCTTGCTGCACTGAAGACTCTTCTCAAGAAAAGCAACTCATTTGGAGAACAGAACAGCCTTATTTCACACAGTACTGTGTTCGGCAATGAAGGCGTTTGTTTTCTAAACAAACTGCGTTAGAAATGTGGTTAATCTACTAAGTTGTACATCTTGTTAGATTACACAAACTAGGAAAGTTTGATCTTGCTGCACTGAAGACTCTTCGTAAGAAAGCAACTCATTTGGGGATCAGAACACGCTTATTTCACACAGTACTGCGTTCGGCAATGAAGGTGTTTGTTTTCTAAACAAACTAGGTTAGAAATGTGGTCAATCTAGTAAATTCTACATCTTGTTAGATTACACAAACTAGGAAAGTTTGATCTTGCTGCACTGAAGACTTCGTAAGAAAGCAACTCATTTGGGGATCAGAACAGGCTTATTTCACACAGTACTGTGTTCGGCAATGAAGGCGTTTGTTTTCTAAACAAACTACGTTACAAATGTGGTTAATCTACTAAGTTGTACATCTTGTTAGATTACACAAACTAGGAAAGTTTGATCTTGCTGCACTGAAGACTCTTCGTAAGAAAGCAACTCATTTGGAGAACAGAATAGCCTTATTTCACACAGTACTGTGTTCGGCAATGAAGGTGTTTGTTTTCTAAACAAACTACGTTAGAAATGTGGTTAAACTACTAAATTCTACATCTTGTTAGATTACACAAACTAGGAAAGTTTGATCTTGCTGCATTGAAGACTCTTCGTAAGAAAGCAACTCATTTGGGGATCAGAACAGGCTTATTTCACACAGTACTGTGTTCGGCAATGAAGGGGTTTGTTTTCTAAACAAACTACGTTAGAAATGTGGTTAATCTACTAAGTTGTACATCTTGTTAGATTACACAAACTAAGAAAGTTTGATCTTGCTGCACTGAAGACTCTTCGTAAGAAAGCAACTGATTTGGGAATCAGAACAGCCTTATTTCACACAGTACTGTGTTCGGCAAACAACGCGTTTGTTTTCTAAACAAAGTACGTTAGAAATGTGGTTAATCTACTAAGTTGTACATCTTGTTAGATTACACAAACTAGGAAAGTTTGATCTTGCTGCACTGAAGACTCTTCGTAAGAAAGCAACTCATTTGGGAAACAGAATAGCCTTATTTCACACAGTACTGTGTTCGCAATGAAGGTGTTTGTTTTCTAAACAAACTACGTTATAAATGTGGTTAATCTACTAAATTGTACATCTTGTTAGATTACACAAACTAGGAAAGTTTGATCTTGCTGCCCTGAAGACTCTTCGTAAGAAACCAACTCATTTGGGGAACAGAACAGCCTTATTTCACACAGTACTGTGTTTCGGCAATGAATGGGTTTGTTTTCTAAACAAACTGCGTTAGAAATGTGGTTAATCTACTAAGTTGTACATCTTGTTAGATTACAAAAACTAGGAAAGTTTGATCTTGCTGCACTGAAGACTCTTCTCAAGAAAGCAACTGATTTCGGGAACAGAACAGCCTTATTTCACACAGTACTGTGTTCGGCAATGAAGGTGTTTGTTTTCTAAACAAACTATGTTAGAAATGTGGTTAATCTACTAAATTGTACATCTTGTTAGATTACACAAACTAGGAAAGTTTGATCTTGCTGCACTGAAGACTCTTCGTAAGAAAGCAACTCATTTGGAGAACAGAATAGCCTTTTTTCACACAGTACTGTGTTCGGCAATGAAGGTGTTTGTTTTCTAAACAAACTACTTTAGAAATGTGGTTAATCTACTAAATTGTACATCTTGTTAGATTACACAAACTAAGAAAGTTTGATCTTGCTGCACTGAAGACTCTTCAAGTAAGAAAGCAACTCATTTGGAGAACAGAACAGCCTTATTTCACACAGTACTGTGTTCGGCAATGAAGGGTTTTGTTTTCTAAACAAACTGCGTTAGAAATGTGGTTAATCTACTAAGTTGTACATCTTGTTAGATTACACAAACTAGGAAAGTTTGATCTTGCTGCACTGAAGACTCTTCTCAAGAAAAAGCAACTCATTTGGGGATCAGAACACGCTTTATTTCACACAGTACTGTGTTCGGCAATGAAGGTGTTTGTTTTCTAAACAAACTACGTTAGAAATGTGGTTAATCTACTAAATTCTACATCTTGTTAGATTACACAAACTAGGAAAGTTTGATCTTGCTGCACTGAAGACTCTTCGTAAGAAAGCAACTCATTTGGGGATCAGAACAGGCTTATTTCACACAGTACTGTGTTCGGCAATGAAGGCGTTTGTTTTCTAAACAAACTACGTTACAAATGTGGTTAATCTACTAAATTGTACATCTTGTTAGATTACACAAACTAGAAAGTTTGATCTTGCTGCACTGAAGACTCTTCGTAAGAAAGCAACTCATTTGGAGAACAGAATAGCCTTTATTTCACACAGTACTGTGTTCGGCAATGAAGGTGTTTGTTTTCTAAACAAACTACGTTAGAAATGTGGTTAATCTACTAAATTCTACATCTTGTTAGATTACACAAACTAGGAAAGTTTGATCTTGCTGCATTGAAGACTCTTCGTAAGAAAGCAACTCATTTGGTGATCAGAACAGGCTTATTTCACACAGTACTGTGTTTCGGCAATGAAGGGGTTTGTTTTCTAAACAAACTATGTTAGAAACGTGGTTAATCTACTAAGTTGTACATCTTGTTAGATTACACAAACTAGGAAAGTTTGATCTTGCTGCACTGAAGACTCTTCGTAAGAAAGCAACTCATTTGGGGAACAGAACAGCCTTATTTCACACAGTACTGTGTTCGGCAATGAAGGCGTTTGTTTTCTAAACAAACTACGTTAGAAATGTGGTTAATCTACTAAATTGTATATCTTGTTAGATTACACAAACTAGGGAAGTTTGATCTTGCTGCACTGAAGACTCTTCTCAAGAAAGCAACTGATTTGGGAACAGAACAGCCTTATTTCACACAGTACTGTGTTCGGCAATGAAGGCGTTTTTGTTTTCTAAACAAACTACGTTAGAAATGTGGTTAATCTACTAAATTGTACATCTTGTTAGATTACACAAACTAGGAAAGTTTGATCTTGCTGCACTGAAGACTCTTCTCGTAAGAAAGCAACTCATTTGGGGAACAGAACAGCCTTATTTCACACAGTACTGTGTTCGCAATGAAGGGGTTTGTTTTCTAAACAAACTACGTTAGAAATGTGGTTAATCTACTAAGTTGTACATCTTGTTAGATTACACAAACTAAGAAAGTTTGATCTTGCTGCACTGAAGACTCTTCGTAAGAAAGCAACTGATTTGGGGATCAGAACAGCTTATTTCACACAGTACTGTGTTCGCAATGAAACGTGTTTGTTTTCTAAACAAACTACGTTAGAAATGTGGTTAATCTACTAAATTGTACATCTTGTTAGATTACACAAACTAGGAAAGTTTGATCTTGCTGCACTGAAGACTCTTCGTAAGAAAGCAACTCATTTGGGGAACAGAATAGCCTTATTTCACACAGTACTGTGTTCGGCAATGAAGGTGTTTGTTTTCTAAACAAACTACGTTATAAATGTGGTTAATCTACTAAATTGTACATCTTGTTAGATTACACAAACTAGGAAAGTTTGATCTTGCTGCACTGAAGACTCTTCGTAAGAAAGCAACTCATTTGGGGAACAGAACAGCCTTATTTCACAAACAGTACTAAGTTGTTAAGTATGTGTTACACAATGAATGGTGTTTGTTTTCTAAACAAACTATTTTAGAAATGAAGGTTAAACAAACTACTTAATTGTACATCTTGTTAGATTACAAAAACTAGGAAAGTTTGATCTTGCTGCACTGAAGACTCTTCGTAAGAAAGCAACTCATTTGGGGAACAGAACAGCCTTATTTCACACAGTACTGTGTTCGGCAATGAAGGTGTTTGTTTTCTAAACAAACTATGTTAGAAATGTGGTTAATCTACTAAATTGTACATCTTGTTAGATTACACAAACTAGGAAAGTTTGATCTTGCTGCACTGAAGACTCTTGCAACTCATTTGGAGAACAGAACAGCCTTATTTCACACAGTACTGTGTTCGAATGAAGGTCTTGTTTTCTAAACAAACTACGTTAGAAATGTGGTTAATCTACTAAATTGTACATCTTGTTAGATTACACAAACTAGGATCTTTGCTGCACTGAAGACTCTTCAGAGAAAGCAACTGATTTGGAGAACAGAACCCTTATTTCACACAGTACTGTGTTCGGCAATGAAGCGTTTGTTTTCTAAACAAACTACGTTACAAATGTGGTTAATCTACTAAACTGTACATCTTGTTAGATTACACAAACTAGGAAAAAGTTTGATCTTGCTGCACTGAAGACTCTTCTCAAGAAAGCAACTGATTTGGGAACAGAACAGCCTTATTTCACACAGTACTGTGTTCGGCAATGAAGGGTTTGTTTTCTAAACAAACTACGTTAGAAATGTGGTTAATCTACTAAGTTGTACATCTTGTTAGATTACACAAACTAGGAAAGTTTGATCTTGCTGCACTGAAGACTCTTCGTAAGAAAGCAACTCATTTGGGGATCAGAACAAGCTTATTTCACACAGTACTGTGTTTGGCAATGAAGGTGTTTGTTTTCTAAACAAACTACGTTAGAAATGTGGTTAATCTACTAAATTGTACATCTTGTTAGATTACACAAACTAGAAAGTTTGATCTTGCTGCACTGAAGACTCTTCGTAAGAAAGCAACTCATTTGGGGATCAGAATAGCCTTATTTCACATAGTACTGTGTTCGGCAATGAAGGTGTTTGTTTTCTAAACAAACTACGTTAGAAATGTGGTTAATCTACTAAATTGTACATCTTGTTAGATTACACAAACTAGGAAAGTTTGATCTTGCTGCACTGAAGACTCTTCGTAAGAAAGCAACTCATTTGGAGAACAGAACAGCCTTATTTCACACAGTACTGTGTTCGGCAATGAAGGTGTTTGTTTTCTAAACAAACTACTTTAGAAATGTGGGTAATCTTTTAAATTGTACATCTTGTTAGATTACAAAACTAGGAAAGTTTGATCTTGCTGCACTGAAGACTCTTCGTAAGAAAGCAACTGATTTGGGGAACAGAACAGCCTTATTTCACACAGTACTGTGTTCGGAAGGTGTTTGTTTTCTAAACAAACTATGTTAGAAATGTGGTTAATCTACTAAATTGTACATCTTGTTAGATTACACAAACTAGGAAAGTTTGATCTTGCTGCACTGAAGACTCTTCTGTAAGAAAGCAACTCATTTGGAGAACAGAATAGCCTTATTTCACACAGTACTGTGTTCGGCAATGAAGGTGTTTGTTTTCTAAACAAACTACTTTAGAAATGTGGTTAATCTACTAAATTCTACATCTTGTTAGATTACACAAACTAAGAAAGTTTGATCTTCCTGCACTGAAGACTCTTCGTAAGAAAGCAACTCATTTGGAGAACAGAATAGCCTTATTTCACACAGTACTGTGTTCGGTAATGAAGGTGTTTGTTTTCTAAAACAAACTATTTAGAAATGTGGTTAATCTACTAAATTCTACATCTTGTTAGATTACACAAACTAGGAAAGTTTGATCTTGCTGCATTGAAGACTCTTCGTAAGAAAGCAACTCATTTGGTGATCAGAACAGGCTTATTTCACACCGTAGTGTGTTCGGCAATGAAGGGGTTTGTTTTCTAAACAAACTATGTTAGAAACGTCGTTAATCTACTAAGTTGTACATCTTGTTAGATTACACAAACTAGGAAAGTTTGATCTTGCTGCACTGAAGACTCTTCGTAAGAAAGCACCTCATTTGGAGAACCGAATAGCCTTATTTCACATAGTACTGTCTTTGGCAATGATGACGTTTGTTTTCTCAACAAACTACGTTAGAAATGTGGTTAATCTACGAAATTCTACATCTTGTTAGATTACACAAACTAGGAAAGTTTAATCTTGCTGCACTGAATACTCTTCGTAAGAAAGCAACTGATTTGGGGATCAGAACACGCTTATTTCACAGAGTACTGTGTTCGGCAATGAAGGTGTTTGTTTTCTAAACAAACTACGTTAGAAATGTGGTTAATCTACTAAGTTGTACATCTTGTTAGATTATACAAACTAGGAAAGTTTGATCTTGCTGCACTGAAGACTCTTCGTAAGAAAGCAACTCATTTGCGGAAGAGAACAGCCTTATTTCACACAGTACTGCGTTCGGCAATGAAGGTGTTTGTTTTCTAAACAACTACGTTAGAAATGTGGTTTATCTACTAAATTCTACAAAGTGTTAGATTACACAAACTAGGAAAGTTTGATCTTGCTGCACTGAAGACTCTTCGTAAGAAAGCAACTCATTTGGGGATCACAACAGGCTTATTTCACACAGTACTGTGTTCGGCAATGAAGGGGTTTGTTTTCTAAACAAACTACGTTAGAAATCAGGTTAATCTACTAAGTTGTACATCTTGTTAGATTACACAAACTAGGAAAGTTTGATCTTGCTGCACTGAAGACTTTTCGTAAGAAAGCAACTGATTTGGGGATCAGAACACGCTTATTTCACACAGTACTGTGTTCGGCAATGAAGGCGTTTGTTTTCTAAACAAACTACGTTGCAAATGTGGTTAATCTACTAAATTGTATACCTTGTTAGATTACACAAACTAGGAAAGTTTGATCTTGGTGCAGTGAAGACTCTTCGTAAGAAAGCAACTCATTTGGGGAACCGAAGAGACTAATTTCACACAGTACTGTGTTCGGCAATGAAGGCGTTTCTTTTCTAAACAAACTACGTTAGAAATGTGGTTAATCTACTAAGTTGTACATCTTGTTAGATTATACAAACTAGGAAAGTTTGATCTTGCTGCACTGAAGACTCTTCGTAAGAAAGCAACTCATTTGGTGATCAGAACAGGCTTATATCACACCGTACTGTGTTCGGCAATGAAGGGGTTTGTTTTCTAAACAAACTATGTTAGAAACGTGGTTAATCTACTAAGTTGTACAACTTGTTAGATTACACAAACTAGGAAAGTTTGATCTTGCTGCACTGAAGACTCTTCGTAAGAAAGCAACTCATTTGGAGAACAGAATAGCCTTATTTCACATAGTACTGTGTTCAGCAATGAAGGTGTTTGTTTTCTAAACAAACTACGTTAGAAATGTGGTTAATCTACGAAATTCTACATCTTGTTAGATTACACAAACTAGGAAAGTTTGATCTTGCTGCACTGAAGACTCTTTGTAAGAGAGCAACTGATTTGGAGATCAGAACACGCTTATTTCAACCAGTACTGTGTTCGGCAATGAAGGCGTTTGTTTTCTAAACAAACTACGTTAGAAAAGTGGTTAATCTACTAAATTGTACATCTTGTTAGATTACACAAACTAGGAAAGTTTGTTCTTGCTGCACTGAAGACTCTTCGTAAGAAAGCAACTCATTTGGAGAACAGAGTACCCTTATTTCACACAGTACTGTGTTCGGCAATAAGGCGTTTGTTTTCTAAACAAACTACGTTACAAATGTGGTTAATCTACTAAATTGTATATCTTGTTAGATTACAAAAACTAGGAAAGTTTGATCTTGCTGCACTGAAGACTCTTCGTAAGAAAGCAACTCATTTGGAGAACAGAATAGCCTTATTTCACATAGTACGGTGTTCGGCAATGAAGGTGTTTCTTTTCTAAACAAACTACGTTATAAATGTGGTTAATCTGCTAAATTGTACATCTTGTTAGATTACACAAACTAGGAAAGTTTGATCTTGCTGCACTGAAGACTCTTCGTAAGAAAGCAACTGATTTGGGGATCAGAACAGGCTTATTTCACACAGTACTGTGTTCGGCAATGAAGGCGTTTGTTTTCTAAACAAACTACGTTAGAAATGTGGTTAATCTACTAAGTAGTACATCTTGTTAGATTACACAAACTAGGAAAGTTTGATCTTGCTGCACTGAAGACTCTTCGTTAGAAAGCAACTGATTTGGGGATCAGAACAAGCTTATTTCACACAGTACTGAGTTCGGCAATGAACGCGTTTGTTTTCTAAACAAATTACGTTAGAAATGTGGTTAATCTACTAAGTTGTACATCTTGTTAGATTACACAAACTAGGAAAGTTTGATCTTGCTGCACTGAAGACTCTTCGTAAGAAAGCAACTCATTTGGAGAACAGAATAGCCTTATTTCACACAGTACTGTGTTCGGCAATGAAGGTGTTTGTTTTCTCAACAAACTACGTTAGAAATGTGGTTAATCTACGAAATTCTACATCTTGTTAGATTACGGAAACTAGGAAAGTTTGATCTTGCTGCACTGAAGACTCTTCGTAAGAAAGCAACTGATTTGGGGATCAGAACACGCTTATTTCACACCGTACTGTGTTCGGCAATGAAGGCGTTTGTTTTCTAAACAAATTACGTTACAAATGTGGTTAATCTACTAAGTTGTACATCTTGTTAGATTACACAAACTAGGAAAGTTTGATCTTGCTGCACTGAAGAGTCTTCGTAAGAAACCAACTCATTTGGGGAACAGAACAGCCTTATTTCACACAGTACTGTGTTCGGCAATGAATGGGTTTGTTTTCTAAACAAACTAGTTTAGAAATGAAGGTAGTCTATTAACTTGTACATCTTGTTAGATTACAAAAACTAGGAAAGTTTGATCTTGCTGCCCTCAAGACTCTTCTCAAGAAAGCAACTGATTTCGGGAACAGAACAGCCTTATTTCACACAGTACTGTCTTCGGCAATGAAGGTGTTTGTTTTCTAAACAAACTACATTAGAAATGTGGTTAATGTACGAAATTCTACATCTTGTTAGATTACACAAACTAGGAAAGTTTGATCTTGCTGCACTGAAGACTCTTCGTAAGAAAGCAACTGATTTGGGGATCAGAACAATCTTATTTCACAAAGTACTGTGTTCGCCAATGAAGGCGTTTGTTTTCTAAACAAATTACGTTAGAAATGTGGTTAATCTACTAAGTTGTACATCTTGTTAGATTACACAAACTAGGAAAGTTTGATCTTGCTGCACTGAAGACTCTTCGTAAGAAAGCAACTCATTTGGAGAACAGAATAGCCTTATTTCACACAGTACTGTGTTCGGCAATGAAGGTGTTTGTTTTCTAAACATACTACGTTAGAAATGTGGTTAATCTACTAAATTCTACATCTTGTTAGATTACACAAACTAAGAAAGTTTGACCTTGCTGCACTGAAGACTCTTGGTAAGAAAACAACTGATTTGGGTATCAGAACAAGCTTATTTCACACAGTACTGTGTTCGGCAATGAAGGCGTTTGTTTTCTAAACAAATTACGTTAGAAATGTGGTTAATCTACTAAATTGTACATCTTGTTAGATTACACAAACTAGGAAAGTTTGATCTTGCTGCCCTGAAGACTCTTCCTAAGAAAGCAACTGATTTGGGGATCAGAACACGCTTATTTCACACAGTAGTGTGTTCGGCAATGAACGCGTTTGTTTTCTAAACAAAGTACGTTAGAAATGTGGTTAATCTACTAAATTGTACATCTTGTTAGATTACACAAACTAGGAAAGTTTGATCTTGCTGCACTGAAGACTCTTCGTAAGAAAGCAACTCATTTGGAGAACAGAATAGCCTTATTTCACACAGTACTGTGTTCGGCAATGAAGGTGTTTGTTTTCTAAACAAACTACGTTAGAAATGTGGTTAATCTACGAAATTCTACATCTTGTTAGATTACACAAACTAGGAAAGTTTGATCTTGCTGCACTGAAGACTCTTCGTAAGAAAGCAACTGATGTGGGGATCAGAACACGCTTATTTCACACCGCACTGTGTTCGGCAATGGAGGCGTTTGTTTTCTAAACAAACTACGTTACAAATGTGGTTACTCTACTAAATTGTACATCTTGTTAGATTACACAAACTAGGAAAGTTTGATCTTGCTGCACTGAAGAGTCTTCGTAAGAAACCAACTCATTTGGGGAACAGAACAGCCTTATTTCACGCAGTACTGTGTTCGGCAATGAATGGGTTTTTTTTCTAAACAAACTACTTTAGAAATGAAGGTAGTCTATTAAGTTGTACATCTTGTTAGATTACAAAAACTAGGAAAGTTTGATCTTGCTGTCCTCAAGACTCTTCTCAGGAAAGCAACTGATTTCGGTAACAGAACAGCCTTATTTCACACAGTACTGTGTTCGGCAATGAAGGTGTTTGTTTTCTAAACAAACTACGTTAGAAATGTGGTTAATCTACTAAATTCTACATCTTGTTAGATTACACAAACTAAGAAAGTTTGATCTTGCTGCACTGAAGACTCTTCGTAAGAAAGCAACTCTTTTGGAGAACAGAATAGCCTTATTTCACACAGTACTGTGTTCGGCAATGAAGGTGTTTGTTTTCTAAACAAACTACGTTAGAAATGCGGTTAATCTACGAAATTCTACATCTTGTTAGATTACACAAACTAGGAAAGTTTGATCTTGCTGCACTGAAGACTCTTCGTAAGAAAGCAACTGATTTGGGGATCAGAACACGCTTATTTCACACAGTACTGTGTTCGGCAATGAAGGCGTTTGTTTTCTAAACAAACTACATTACAAATGTAGTTAATCTACTAAATTGTATATCTTGTTAGATTACACAAACTAGGAAAGTTTGATCTTGCTGCCCTGAAGACTCTTCGTAAGAAAGCAACTGATTTGGGGATCAGAACAAGCTTATTTCACACAGTAGTGTGTTCGGCAATGAACGCCTTTGTTTTCTAAACAAAGTACGTTAGAAATGTGGTTAATCTACTAAATTGTACATCTTGTTAGATTACACAAACTAGGAAAGTTTGATCTTGCTGCACTGAAGACTCTTCTCAAAGAAAGCAACTCATTTGGAGAACAGAATAGCCTTATTTCACACAGTACTGTGTTTGGCAAAGAAGGTGTTTGTTTTCTAAACATACTACGTTAGAAATGTGGTTAATCTACTAAATTCTACATCTTGTTAGATTACACAAACTAAGAAAGTTTGACCTTGCTGCACTGAAGACTCTTCGTAAGAAAGCAACTGATTTGGGTATCAGAACAATCTTATTTCACACAGTACTGTGTTCGGCAATGAAGGCGTTTGTTTTCTAAACAAATTACGTTAGAAATGTGGTTAATCTACTAAGTTGTACATCTTTTTAGATTACACAAACTAGGAAAGTTTGATCTTGCTGCACTGAAGATTCTTCGTAAGGAAGCAACTCATTTGGAGAACAGAATAGCCTTATTTCACACAGTACTGTGTTCAGCAATGAAGGTGTTTGTTTTCTAAACAAACTACGTTAGAAATGTGGTTAATCTACGAAATTCTACATCTTGTTAGATTACACAAACTAGGAAAGTTTGATCTTGCTGCACTGAAGACTCTTCGTAAGAAAGCAACTGATTTGGGGATCAGAACACGCTTATTTCACACCGTACTGTGTTCGGCAATGAAGGCGTTTGTTTTCTAAACAAACTACGTTACAAATGTGGTTAATCTACTAAATTGTACATCTTGTTAGATTACACAAACTAGGAAAGTTTGATCTTGCTGCACTGAAGAGTCTTCTTAAGAAACCAACTCATTTGGGGAACAGAACAGCCTTATTTCACGCAGTACTGTGTTCGGCAATGAAGGCGTTTGTTTTCTAAACAAACTACGTTACAAATGTGGTTAATCTACTAAATTGTATATCTTGTTAGATTACACAAGCTAGGAAAGTTTGATCTTGCTGCATTGAAGACTCTTCGTAAGAAAGCAACTGATTTGGGGATCAGAACAAGCTTATTTCACACAGTAGTGTGTTCAGCAATGAACGCGTTTGTTTTCTAAACAAAGTACGTTAGAAATGTAGTTAATCTACTAAATTGTACATCTTGTTAGATTACACAAACTAGGAAAGTTTGATCTTGCTGCACTGAAGACTCTTCGTAAGAAAGCAACTCATTTGGAGAACAGAATAGCCTTATTTCACATAGTACTGTGTTCAGCAATGAAGGTGTTTGTTTTCAAAACAAACTACGTTATAAATGTGTTTAATCTACTAAGTTGTACATCTTGTTAGATTACACAAACTAGGAAAGTTTGATCTTCCTGCACTGAAGAGTATTCGTAAGAAACCAACTCATTTGGGGAACAGCAGAGCCTTATTTCACACAGTACTGTGTTCGGCAATGAATGGGTTTGTTTTCTAAACAAAGCACTTTAGAAATGAAGGTAGTCTATTAAGTTATACATCTTGTTAGATTACAAAAACTAGGAAAGTTTGATCTTGCTGCCCTCAAGACTCTTCTCAAGAAAGCAAGTGATTTCGGGAACAGAACAGCCTAATTTCACACAGTACTGTGTTCGGCAATGAAGGCGTTTGTTTTCTAAACAAACTACGTTAGAAATGTGGTTAATCTACTAAGTTGTACATCTTGTTAGATTACACAAACTAGGAAAGTTTGATCTTGCTGCATTGAAGACTCTTCGTAAGAAAGCAACTCATTTGGAGAACAGAATAGCCTTATTTCACACAGTACTGTGTTCGGCAATGAAGGCGTTTGTTTTCTAAACAAACTACGTTAGAAATGTGGTTAATCAACTAAATTGTACATCTTGTTAGATTCCACAAACTAGAAAAGTTTGATCTTGCTGCACTGAAGACTCTTCGTAAGAAAGCAACTCATTTGGGGAACAGAACAGCTTTATTTCACACAGTACTGAGTTCGGAAATGAAGGCGTTTGTTTTCTAAACAAACTACGTTACAAATGTGGTTAATCTACTAAATTGTATATCTTGTTAGATTACACAAACTAGGAAAGTTTGATCTTGCTGCCCTCAAGACTCTTCTCAAGAAAGGAACTGATTTCGGGAACAGAACAGCCTTATTTCACACAGTACTGTGTTCGGCAATGAAGGCGTTTGTTTTCTAAACAAACTATGTTGGAAATGTGGTTAATCTACTAAATTGTACATCTTGTAAGATTACACAAACTAGGAAAGTTTGATCTTGCTGCACTGAAGACTCTTCGTAAGAAAGCAACTCATTTGTAGAACAGAACTAGCTTACATCACACAGTACTGCATTTGCAATGAAGGTGTTTGTTTTCTAAACAAACTACGTTAGAAATGTGGTTAATCTACTAAATTCTACATCTTGGTAGATTACACAAACTAGGAAAGTTTGATCTTGCTGCACTGAAGACTCTTCGTAACAAAGCAACTCATTTGGTGATCAGAACAGGCTTATTTCACACATCAGTACTGTGTTGGGCAATGAAGGGGTTTGTTTTCTAAACAAACTATGTTAGAAACGTGGTTAATCTACTAAGTTGTACATCTTATTAGATTACACAAACTAGGAAAGTTTGATCTTGCTGCACTGAAGACTCTTCGTAAGAAAGCAACTCCTTTGGAGAACAGAATAGCCTTATTTCACATAGTACTGTGTTCAACAATGAAGGTGTTTGTTTTCTCAACAAACTACGTTAGAAATGTGGTTAATCTACGAAATTCTACATCTTGGTAGATTACACAAACTAGCAAAGTTTGATCTTGCTGCACTGAAGACTCTTCGTAAGAAAGCAACTGATTTGGGGATCAGAACAAGCTTATTTCACACAGTACTGTGCTCGGCAATGAAGGCGTTTGTTTTCTAAACAAATTACGTTAGAAATGTGGTTAATCTACTAAGTTGTACATCTTGTTAGATTACACAAACTAGGAAAGTTTGATCTTGCTGCCCTGAAGACTCTTTTGTAAGAAAGCAACTCATTTGTAGAACAGAATACCCTTATTTCACAGAGTACTGTGTTCGGCAATGAAGGTTTTTGTTTTCCAAACAAACTACGTTAGAAATGTGGTTAATCTACGAAATTCTACATCTTGTTAGATTCCACAAACTAGGAAAGTTTGATCTTGCTGCACTGAAGACTCTTCGTAAGAAAGCAACTCATTTGGGGATCAGAACACGCTTATTTCACACAGTACTGTGTTCGGCAATGAAGGCGTTTGTTTTCTAAACAACCTACGTTAGAAATGTGGTTAATCTACTAAATTGTACATCTTGTTAGATTACACAAACTAGAAAAGTTTGATCTTGCTGCACTGAAGACTCTTCGTAAAGAAAGCAACTCATTTGGGGAACAGAACAGCTTTATTTCACACAGTACTGTGTTCGGAAATGAAGGTTTTTTTTTCTAAACAAACTACGTTAGAAATGTGGTTAATCTACGAAATTCTACATCTTCTTAGATTACACAAACTAGGAAAGTTTGATCTTGCTGCCCTCAAGACTCTTCTCAAGAAAGCAACTGATTTCGGGAACAGAACAGCCTTATTTCACACAGTACTGTGTTCGGCAATGAAGGCGTTTGTTTTCTAAACAAACTATGTTGGAAATGTGGTTAATCTACTAAATTGTACATCTTGTAAGATTACACAAACTAGGAAAGTTTGATCTTGCTGCACTGAAGACTCTTCGTAAGAAAGCAACTCATTTGTAGAACAGAACTAGCTTACATCACACAGTACTGCATTTGCAATGAAGGTGTTTGTTTTCTAAACAAACTACGTTAGAAATGTGGTTAATCTACTAAATTCTACATCTTGGTAGATTACACAAACTAGGAAAGTTTGATCTTGCTGCACTGAAGACTCTTCGTAACAAAGCAACTCATTTGGTGATCAGAACAGGCTTATTTCACACCGTCCTGTGTTGGGCAATGAAGGGGTTTGTTTTCTAAACAAACTATGTTAGAAACGTGGTTAATCTACTAAGTTGTACATCTTATTAGATTACACAAACTAGGAAAGTTTGATCTTGCTGCACTGAAGACTCTTCGTAAGAAAGCAACTCCTTTGGAGAACAGAATAGCCTTATTTCACATAGTACTGTGTTCAACAATGAAGGTGTTTGTTTTCTCAACAAACTACGTTAGAAATGTGGTTAATCTACGAAATTCTACATCTTGGTAGATTACACAAACTAGCAAAGTTTGATCTTGCTGCACTGAAGACTCTTCGTAAGAAAGCAACTGATTTGGGGATCAGAACAAGCTTATTTCACACAGTACTGTGCTCGGCAATGAAGGCGTTTGTTTTCTAAACAAATTACGTTAGAAATGTGGTTAATCTACTAAGTTGTACATCTTGTTAGATTACACAAACTAGGAAAGTTTGATCTTGCTGCCCTGAAGACTCTTTGTAAGAAAGCAACTCATTTGTAGAACAGAATACCCTTATTTCACAGAGTACTGTGTTCGGCAATGAAGGTTTTTGTTTTCCAAACAAACTACGTTAGAAATGTGGTTAATCTACGAAATTCTACATCTTGTTAGATTCCACAAACTAGGAAAGTTTGATCTTGCTGCACTGAAGACTCTTCGTAAGAAAGCAACTCATTTGGGGATCAGAACACGCTTATTTCACACAGTACTGTGTTCGGCAATGAAGGCGTTTGTTTTCTAAACAACCTACGTTAGAAATGTGGTTAATCTACTAAATTGTACATCTTGTTAGATTACACAAACTAGGAAAGTTTGATCGTGCTGCACTGAAGAGTCTTCGTAAGAAACCAACTCTTTTGGGGAACAGAACAGCATTATTTCAAACAGTACTGTGTTCAGCAATGAATGGGTTTGTTTTCTAAACAAACTACTTTAGAAATGAAGGTAGTCTATTAAGTTGTACATCTTGTTAGATTACAAAAACTAGGAAAGTTTGATCTTGTTGCCCTCAAGACTCTTCTCAAGAAAGCAACTGATTTCGGGAACAGAACAGCCTTATTTCACACAGTACTGTGTTCGGCAATGAAGGCCTTTGTTTTCTAAACAAACTATGTTAGAAATGTGGTTAATCTACTAAATTGTACATCTTGTTAGATTACACAAACTAGGAAAGTTTGATCTTGCTGCACTGAAGACTCTTCGTAAGAAAGCAACTCATTTCGAGAACAGAATAGCCTTATTTCACACAGTACTGTGTTTGGCAATGAAGGTGTTTGTTTTCTAAACATACTACGTTAGAAATGTGGTTAATCTACTAACTTCTACATCTTGTTAGATTACACAAACTAAGAAAGTTTGACCTTGCTTCACTGAAGACTCTTCGTAAAGAAAGCAACTGATTTGGCTATCAGAACAAGCTTTATTTCACACAGTACTGTGTTCGGCAATGAAGGTGTTTGTTTTCTAAACAAATTACGTTAGAAATGTGGTTAATCTACTAAGTTGTAAATCTTGTTAGATTACACAAACTAGGAAAGTTTGATCTTGCTGCACTGAAGACTCTTCGTAAGAAAGCAACTCATTTGGAGAACAGAATAGCCTTATTTCACACAGTACTGTGTTCGGCAATGAAGGTGTTTGTTTTCTAAACAAACTACGTTAGAAATGTGGTTAATCTACGAAATTCTACATCTTGTTAGATTACACAAACTAGGAAAGTTTGATCTTGCTGCACTGAAGACTCTTCGTAAGAAAGCAACTGATTTGGGGATCAGAACACGCTTATTTCACACCGTACTGTGTTCGGCAATGAAGGCGTTTGTTTTCTAAACAAACTACGTTACAAATGTGGTTAATCTACTAAGTTGTACATCTTGTTAGATTACACAAACTAGGAAAGTTTGATCTTGCTGCACTGAAGACTCTTCTCAAGAAAGCAACTGATTTCGGGAACAGAACAGCCTTATTTCACACAGTACTGTGTTCGGCAATGAAGGCGTTTTTTTTCTAAACAAACTATGTTAGAAATGTGGTTAATCTACTAAATTATACATCTTGTTAGATTACACAAACTAGGAAAGTTTGATCTTGCTGCACTGAAGACTCTTCTTAAGAAAGCAACTCATTTGGAGAACAGAATAGCCTTATTTCACACAGTACTGTGTTCGGCAATGAAGGTGTTTGTTTTCTAAACATACTACGTTAGAAATGTGGTTAATCTACTAAATTCTACATCTTGTTAGATTACACAAACTAAGAAAGTTTGACCTTGCTGCACTGAAGACTCTTCGTAAGAAAGCAACTAATTTGGGGAACAGAACAGCCTTATTTCACACAGTACTGTGTTCGGCAATGAAGGCGTTTGTTTTCTAAACAAACTACGTTAGAAATGTGGTTAATCTACTAAGTTGTACATCTTGTTAGATTATACAAACTAGGAAAGTTTGATCTTGCTGCACTGAAGACTCTTCGTAAGAAAGCAACTCATTTGGAAACAGAACAGCCTTATTTCACACAGTACTGCGTTCGGAAATGAAGGTGTTTGTTTTCTAAACAAACTACGTTAGAAATGTGGTTATTCTAGTAAATTCTACATCTTGTTAGATTACACAAACTAGGAAAGTTTGATCTTGCTGCACTGAAGACTCTTCGTAAGAAAGCAACTCATTTGGAGAACAGAACAGCCTTATTTCACACAGTACTGCGTTCGGCAATGAAGGTTTTTGTTTTCTAAACAAACTAAGTTAGAAATGTGGTTAATCTACTAAGTTGTACATCTTGTCAGATTACAGAAACTAGGAAAGTTTGATCTTGCTGTAATGAAGACTCTTCTTAAGAAAGCAACTCATTTGGGGATCAGAACAGGCTTATTTCACACAGTACTGTGTTCGGCAATGAAGGCGTTTGTTTTCTAAACAAACTACGTTATAAATGTGGTTAGTCTACTAAGTTGTACATCTTGTTAGATTACACAAACTAGGAAAGTTTGATCTTGCTGCACTGAAGAGTCTTCGTAAGAAACCAACTCATTAGGGGAACAGCACAGCCTTATTTCACACAGTACTGTGTTCGGCAATGAATGGGTTTGTTTTCTAAACAAGGTACTTTAGAAATGAAGGTAGTCTATTAAGTTGTACATCTTGTTAGATTACAAAAACTAGGAAAGTTTGATCTTGCTGCCCTGGAGACTCTTCTCAAGAAAGCAACTGATTTCGGGAACGCAACAGCCTTATTTCACACAGTACTGTGTTCGGCAATGAAGGCGTTTGTTTTCTAAACAAACTACGTTAGAAATGTGGTTAATCTACTAAGTCGTACATCTTGTTAGATTACACAAACTAGGAAAGTTTGATCTTGCTGCACTGAAGACTCTTCGTAAGTAAGCAACTCATTTGGAGAACTGAATAGCCTTATTTCACACAATACTGTGTTCGGGAATGAAGGCGTTTGTTTTCTAAACAAACTACGTTAGAAATGTGGTTAATCAACTAAATTGTACATCTTGTTAGATTACACAAACTAGGAAAGTTTGATCTTGCTGCACTGAAGAGTCTTCGTAAGAAACCAACTCATTTGGGGAACAGCACAGCCTTATTTCACACTGTACTGTGTTCAGCAATGAATGGGTTTGTTTTCTAAACAAAGTAATTTAGAAGTGAAGGTAGTCTATTAAGTTGTACATCTTGTTAGATTACACAAACTAGGAAAGTTTGATCTTGCTGCACTGAAGACTCTTCGTAAGAAAGCAACTCATTTGCGCAACAGAACAGCCTTATTTCACACAGTACTGCGTTCGGCAATGAAGGTGTTTGTTTTCTAAACAAACTACGTTAGAAATGTGGTTAATCTACTAAATTCTACATCTTGTTAGATTACACAAACTAGGAAAGTTTGATCTTGCTGCACTGAAGACTCTTCGTAAGAAAGCAACTCATTTGGGGAACCGAGCAGACTAATTTCACACAGTACAGTGTTCGGCAATGAAGGCGTTTGTTTTCTAAACAAACTACGTTAGAAATGTGGTTAATCTACTAAGTTGTACATCTTGTTAGATTATACAAACTAGGAAAGTTTGATCTTGCTGCACTGAAGACTCTTCGTAAGAAAGCAACTCATTTGCGGAACAGATCAGCCTTATTTCACACAGTACTGCGTTCGGCAAAGAAGGTGTTTGTTTTCTAAACAAACTACGTTAGAAATTTGATTAATCTACTAAATTCTACATCTTGTTAGATTACACAAACTAGGAAAGTTTGATGTTGCTGCACTGAAGACTCTTCGTAAGAAAGCAACTCATTTGGTGATCAGAACAGGCTTATTTCACACAGTACTGTGTTCGGCAATGAAGGGGTTTGTTTTCTAAACAAACTACGTTAGAAATGTGGTTAATCTACTAAGTTGTACATCTTGTTAGATTACACAAACTAGGAAAGTTTGATCTTGCTGCACTGAAGACTCTTCGTAAGAAAGCAACTCATTTGGAGAACAGAATAGCCTTATTTCACACAGTACTGTGTTTGGCAATGAAGGTGTTTGTTTTCTAAACAAACTACGTTAGAAATGTGGTTAATCTACTAAATTCTATATCTTGTCAGATTACACAAACTAGGAAAGTTTGATCTTGCTGCACTGAAGACTCTTCGTAAGAAAGCAACTCATTTGGAGAACAGAATAGCCTTATTTCACACAGTACTGTGTTTGGCAATGAAGGTGTTTGTTTTCTAAACAAACTACGTTAGAAATGTGGTTAATCTACTAAATTCTATATCTTGTCAGATTACACAAACTAGGAAAGTTTGATCTTGCTGCACTGAAGACTCTTCGTAAGAAAGCAACTGATATGGGGATCAGAACACGCTTATTTCACACAGTACTGTGTTCGGCAATGAAGGTGTTTGTTTTCTAAACAAACTACGTTAGAAATGTGGTTAATCTACTAAGTTGTACATCTTGTTAGATTACAAAAACTAGGAAAGTAGCATCTTGCTGCACTGAAGACTCTTCGTAAGAAAGCATCTCATTTGGGGAACAGTACAGCCTTATTTCACACAGTACTGTGTTCGGCAATGAAGGCGTTTGTTTTCTAAACAAACTGCGTTAGAAATGTGGTTAATCTACTAAGTTGTACATCTTGTTAGATTAGATTATCTTGCTGCACAAGACTCTTCTCAAGAAAAAGTTTGATCTTGCTTTGTTTTCTAAACAAACTGAAATGAATCTACTAAATTGTTCTTGTTAGAACACAAACTCATTTGCTGCACTGGGATCATTTGGGGATCAGAACAGGCTTATTTCACAGTACTGTGTACTGCAATGAAGGCGGTTTTCTAAACAAACTACGAGAAATGGTTAATCTACTAAATTGTACATCTTGTTTTACACAAACTAGGAAAGTTTTCTTGCTGCACAAGACTCTTCTCACGTTTTGGGAACAGAACATTATTTCACACAGTACTAATCTAAACAAACTACGTTAAAATGTGGTTAATCTACTAAATTGTACATCTTGTTAGATTACACAAACTAGGAAAGTTTGATCTTGCTGCACTGAAGACTCTTCGTAAGAAAGCAATTTCTCATTTGTTTTTTTCTAAACAAACTACGTTACAAATGAAGGATCAGAACACAAACTAGCCTTGCTGCATTTCAAGAAAGCACAGTACTGTTTTACTGTGTTTGGCAATGAAGGCGTTTGTTTTCTAAACAACCTACGTTAGAAATGTGGTTAATCTACTAAATTGTACATCTTGTTAGATTACACAAACTAGGAAAGTTTGATCTTGCTGCACTGAAGACTCTTCGTAAGAAAGCAACTCATTTGTAGAACAGAACTAGCTTATTTCACACAGTACTGTGTTCTGCAATGAAACAAACTGTTTGTTTTACTAAATTGTACATCTTGTTAAACATTTGATCTTGCTGTTAGAAATTTGGGTGGTTAATCTACTAAATTCTAAACATCTGGTTAGATTACACAAAGACTCTAGGAAAGAACAGCATCTTGCTGCACTGAAGACTCTTGAAGATTAAAACTATGAAAGCAAAGTTGTACATCTTATTTGGGAATGAGAACACGCTCTCGCTATTTCAAAAAGCAACTCATTTTCAGAAATTAACACAGGCGAAGGTGTTTGTTTTCTAAACAAACTATGTTATAAATTTGGTTAATCTCTAAATTGTACATCTTGTTAGATTAATCTACCAAACTAGGAATGTATGATCTTGATGCACTGAAGAGTCTTCGTAAGAAACCAACTCATTTGGGGAACAGAACAGCCTTATTTCACACAGTACTGTGTTCGTAATGAAGGCGTTTTGTTTTCTAAACAACCTACGTTAGAAATGTGGTTAATCTACTAAGTTGTACATCTTGTTAGATTACAAAACTAGGAACGTTTGATCTTGCTGCACTGAAGAGTCTTCGTAAGAAAGCAACTCATTTGGGGAACAGAACAGCCTTATTTCACACAGTACTGTGTTCGAATGAATGGAAAGTTTTGTTTTCTAAACAAACTACTTTATAAATGAAGGTAGTCTATTAAATTGTACATCTTGTTAGATTACAAAAACTAGGAAAGTTTGATCTTGCTGCCCTGAAGACTCTTCTCAAGAAAACATCTGATTTCGGGAACAGAACAGCCTTATTTCACACAGTACTGTGTTCGGCAATGAATGGGTTTGTTTTCTAAACAAACTACTTTAGAAATGAAGGTAGTCTATTAAGTTGTACATCTTGTTAGATTACAAAAACTAGGAAAGTTTGATCTTGCTGCCTTCAAGACTCTTCTCAAGAAAGCAACTGATTTCGGGAACAGAACAGCCTTATTTCACACAGTACTATGTTCTACAATGAAGGTGTTTGTTTTCTAAACAAACTACGTTAGAAATGTGGTTAATCTACTAAGTTGTACATCTTGTTAGATTACACAAACTAGGAAAGTTTGATCTTGCTGCACTGAAGACTCTTCGTAAGAAAGCAACTCATTTGGAGAACAGAATAGCCTTATTTCACACAGTAGTGTGTTCGGCAATGAAGGTGTTTGTTTTCTAAACAAACTACGTTAGAAATGTGGTTAATCTACGAAATTCTACATCTTGTTAGATTACACAAACTAGGAAAGTTTGATCTTGCTGCACTGAAGACTCTTCGTAAGAAAGCAACTGATTTGGGGATCAGAACACGCTTATTTCACACAGAACTGTGTTTGGCAATGAAGGTGTTTGTTTTCTAAACAAACTACGTTACAAATGTGGTTAATCTACTAAATTGTATATCTTGTTAGATTACACAAACTAGGAAAGTTTGATCTTGCTGCACTGAAGACTCTTCGTAAGAAAGCAACTCATTTGGGGAACCGAACAGACTAATTTCACACAGTACTGTTTACGGCAATGAAGGCGTTTGTTTTCTAAACAAACTACGTTAGAAATGTGGTTAATCTACGAAATTCTACATCTTGTTAGATTACACAAACTAGGAAAGTTTGATCTTGCTGCCCTCAAGACTCTTCTGAAGAAAGCAACTGATTTGGGGATCAGAACACGCTTATTTCACACAGTACTGTGTTCGGCAATGAAGGCGTTTGTTTTCTAAACAAACTCCGTTACAAATGTCGTTAATCTACTAAATTGTATATCTTGTTAGATTACACAAACTAGGAAAGTTTGATCTTGCTGCCCTTAAGACTCTTCTCAAGAAAGGAACTGATTTCGGGAACAGAACAGCCTTATTTCACACAGTACTGTGTTCGGCAATGAAGGCGTTTGTTTTCTAAACAAACTATGTTAGAAATGTGGTTAATCTACTAAGTTGTACATCTTGTAAGATTACACAAACTAGGAAAGTTTGATCTTGCTGCACTCAAGGCTCTTCGTAAGAAAGCAACTCATTTTCAGAACAGAACTAGCGTACTTCACACAGTACTGCATTTGCAATGAAGGTGTTTGTTTTCTAAACAAACTACGTTAGAAATGTGGTTAATCTACTAAGTTGTACATCTTGTTAGATTACACATACTAGGAAAGTTTGATCTTGCTGCACTGAAGACTCTTCGTAAGAAAGCAACTCATTTGGGGAACCGAACAGACTAATTTCACACAGTACTGTTTTCGGCAATGAAGGCATTTGTTTTCTAAACAAACTACGTTAGAAATGTGGTTAATCTACTAAGTTGTACATCTTGTTAGATTATACAAACTAGGAAAGTTAGATCTTGCTGCACTGAAGTCTTTTCGTAAGAAAGCAACTCATTTGCGGAACAGAACAGCCTTATTTCACACAGTACTGTGTTCGGCAATGAATCGGTTTGTTTTCTAAACAAACTACTTTAGAAATGAAGGTAGTCTATTAAGTTGTACATCTTGTTAGATTACACAAACTAGGAAAGTTTGATCTTGCTGCCCTCAAGACTCTTCTCAAGAAAGCAACTGATTTAGCGATCAGAACACGCTTATTTCACACAGTACTGTGTTCGGCAATGAAGGCGTTTGTTTTCTAAACAAACTACGTTACAAATGTGGTTAATCTACTAAATTGTATATCTTGTTAGATTACACAAACTAGGAAAGTTTGATCTTGCTGCACTGAAGACTCTTCGTAAGAAAGCAACTCATTTGGGGAACAGAATAGCCTTATTTCACACAGTACTGGGTTCGGCAATGAAGGTGTTTGTTTTCTAAACAAACTACGTTACAAATGTGGTTAATCTACTAAATTGTATATCTTGTTAGATTACACAAACTAGGAAAGTTTGATCTTGCTGCACTGAAGACTCTTCGTAAGAAAGCAACTGATTTGTGGATCAGAACACGCTTATTTCACACAGTACTGTGTTCGGCAATGAAGGCATTTGTTTTCTAAACAAACTACGTTACAAATGTGGTTAATCTACTAAATTGTATATCTTGTTAGATTACACAAACTAGGAAAGTTTGATCTTGCTGCACTGAAGACTCTTCGTAAGAAAGCAACTCATTTGGAGAACAGAATCGCCTTATTTCACACAGTATTGTGTTCGGCAATGAAGGTGTTTCTTTTCTAAACAAACTACGTTATAAATGTGGTTAATCTACTAAGTTGTACATCTTGTTAGATTACACAAACTAGGAAAGTTTGATCTTGCTGCACTGAAGACTCTTCGTAAGAAAGCAACTCATTTGGAGAACAGAATAGCCTTATTTCACACAGTAGTGTGTTCGGCAATGAAGGTGTTTGTTTTCTAAACAAACTACGTTAGAAATGTGGTTAATCTACGAAATTCTACATCTTGTTAGATTACACAAACTAGGAAAGTTTGATCTTGCTGCACTGAAGACTCTTCGTAAGAAAGCAACTGATTTGGGGATCAGAACACGCTTATTTCACACAGTACTGTGTTTGGCAATGAAGGTGTTTGTTTTCTAAACAAACTACGTTACAAATGTGTTTAATCTACTAAATTGTATATCTTGTTAGATTACACAAACTAGGAAAGTTTGATCTTGCTGCACTGAAGACTCTTCGTAAGAAAGCAACTCATTTTTTAGAACAGAACTAGCTTATTTCACACAGTACTGCATTTGCAATGAAGGTGTTTGTTTTCTAAACAAACTACGTTAGAAATGTGATTAATCTACTAAGTTGTACATCTTGTTAGATTACACAAACTAGAAAGTTTGATCTTGCTGCACTGAAGACTCTTCGTAAGAAAGCAACTCATTTGGGGAACAGAACAGACTTATTTCACACAGTACTGTTTTTGGCAATGAAGGTGTTTGTTTTCTAAACAAACTACGTTAGAAATGTGGTTAATCTACGAAATTCTACATCTTGTTAGATTACACAAACTAGGAAAGTTTGATCTTGCTGCACTGAAGACTCTTCTGAAGAAAGCAACTGATTTGGGGATCAGAACACGCTTATTTCACACAGTACTGTGTTCGGCAATGAAGGCGTTTGTTTTCTAAACAAACTACGTTACAAATGTGGTTAATCTACTAAATTGTATATCTTGTTAGATTACACAAACTAGGAAAGTTTGATCTTGCTGCCCTGAAGACTCTTCTCAAGAAAGCAACTGATTTCAGGGAACAGAACAGCCTTATTTCACACAGTACTGTGTTCGGGAATGAAGGTGTTTGTTTTCTAAACAAACTATGTTAGAAATGTGGTTAATCTACTAAGTTGTACATCTTGTTAGATTACACAAACTAGGAAAGTTTGATCTTGCTGCACTGAAGACTCTTCGTAAGAAAGCAACTCATTTGGAGAACAGAACTAGCCTTATTTCACACAGTACTGCATTTGCAATGAAGGTGTTTGTTTTCTAAACAAACTACGTTAGAAATGTGGTTAATCTACTAAGTTGTACATCTTGTTAGATTACACATACTAGGAAAGTTTGATCTTGCTGCACTGAAGACTCTTCGTAAGAAAGCAACTCATTTGGGGAACCGAACAGACTAATTTCACACAGTACTGTTTTCGGCAATGAAGGCGTTTGTTTTCTAAACAAACTACGTTAGAAATGTGGTTAATCTACTAAGTTGTACATCTTGTTAGATTATACAAACTAGGAAAGTTTGATCTTGCTGCACTGAAGACTCTTCGTAAGAAAGCAACTCATTTGCGGAACAGAACAGCCTTATTTCACACAGTACTGTGTTCGGCAATGAAGGTGTTTGTTTTCTAAACAAACTACGTTAGAAATGTGGTTAATCTACTAAATTCTACATCTTGTTACATTACACAAACTAGGAAAGTTTGATCTTGCTGCACTGAAGACTCTTCGTAAGAAAGCAACTCATTTGGTGATCAGAATAGGCTTATTTCACACCGTACTGTGTTCGGCAATGAAGGGGTTTGTTTTCTAAACAAACTATGTTAGAAACGTGGTTAATCTACTACGTTGTACATCTTATTAGATTACACAAACTAGGAAAGTTTGATCTTGCTGCACTGACGAGTCTTTGTAAGAAACCAACTCATTTGGGGAACAGAACAGCCTTATTTCACACAGTACTGTGTTCGGCAATGAATGGGTTTGTTTTCTAAACAAACTACTTTAGAAATGAAGGTAGTCTATTAAGTTGTACATCTTGTTAGATTACACAAACTAGGAAAGTTTGATCTTGCTGCCCTCAAGACTCTTCTCAAGAAAGCAACTGATTTAGCGATCAGAACACGCTTATTTCACACAGTACTGTGTTCGGCAATGAAGGCGTTTGTTTTCTAAACAAACTACGTTACAAATGTGGTTAATCTACTAAATTGTATATCTTGTTAGATTACACAAACTAGGAAAGTTTGATCTTGCTGCACTGAAGACTCTTCGTAAGAAAGCAACTCATTTGGAGAACACAATCGCCTTATTTCACATAGTACGGTGTTTGGTAATTAAGGCGTTTCTTTTCTAAACAAACTACGTTATAAATGTGGTTAATCTACTAAGTTGTACATCTTGTTAGATTACACAAACTAGGAAAGTTTGATCTTGCTGCACTGAAGACTCTTCGTAAGAAAGCAACTCATTTGGAGAACAGAATAGCCTTATTTCACACAGTACTGTGTTCGGCAATGAAGGTGTTTGTTTTCTAAACAAACTACGTTAGAAATGTGGTTAATCTACGAAATTCTACATCTTGTTAGATTACACAAACTAGGAAAGTTTGATCTTGCTGCACTGAAGACTCTTCGTAAGAAAGCAACTGATTTGGGGATCAGAACACGCTTATTTCACACAGTACTGTGTTCGGCAATGAAGGCGTTTGTTTTCTAAACAAACTACGTTACAAATGTGGTTAATCTACTAAATTGTATATCTTGTTAGATTACACAAACTAGGAAAGTTTGATCTTGCTGCACTGAAGACTCTTCGTAAGAAAGCAACTGATTTGTGGATCAGAACACGCTTATTTCAGACAGTACTGTGTTCGGCAATGAAGGCATTTGTTTTCTAAACAAACTACTTTACAAATGTGGTTAATCTACTAAATTTTATATCTTGTTAGATTACACGAACTAGGAAAGTTTGATCTTGCTGCACTGAAGACTCTTCGTAAGAAAGCAACTCATTTGGAGAACAGAATCGCCTTATTTCACACAGTATTGTGTTCGGCAATGAAGGTGTTTCTTTTCTAAACAAACTACGTTATAAATGTGGTTAATCTAGTAAGTTGTACATCTTGTTAGATTACACAAACTAGGAAACTTTGATCTTGCTGCACTGAAGACTCTTCGTAAGAAAGCAACTCATTTGGAGAACAGAACAGCCTTATTTCACACAGTACTGTGTTAGGCAATGAAGGTGTTTGTTTTCTAAACAAACTACGTTAGAAATGTGGTTAATCTACTAAATTCTACATCTTGTTAGATTACACAAACTAGGAAAGTTTGATCTTGCTGCACTGAAGACTCTTCGTAAGAAAGCAACTGATTTGGGGATCAGAACAGCCTTATTTCACACAGTACTGTGTTTGGCAATGAAGGTGTTTGTTTTCTAAACAAACTACGTTACAAATGTGGTTAATCTACTAAATTGTACATCTTGTTAGATTACACAAACTAGGAAAGTTTGATCTTGCTGCACTGAAGACTCTTCGTAAGAAAGCAACTGATTTGGGGATCAGAACACCCTTATTTCACACAGTACTGTGTTTGGCAATGAAGGTGTTTGTTTTCTAAACAAACTACGTTACAAATGTGGATAATCTACTAAATTGTATATCTTGTTAGATTACACAAACTAGGAAAGTTTGATCTTGCTGCACTCAAGACTCTTCTCAAGAAAGCAACTGATTTGGGGAACAGAACAGCCTTATTTCACACAGTACTGTGTTCGGCAATGAAGGCGTTTGTTTTCTAAACAAACTATGTTAGAAATGTGGTTAATCTACTAAGTTGTATATCTTGTTAGATTACACAAACTAGGAAAGTTTGATCTTGCTGCACTGAAGACTCTTCGTAAGAAAGCAACTCATTTTAGAACAGAATTAGCTTTATTTCACACAGTACTGTGTTTACAATGAAGGTGTTTGTTTTCTAAACAAACTACGTTAGAAATGTGGTTAATCTACTAAGTTGTACATCTTGTTAGATTACACAAACTAGGAAAGTTTGATCTTGCTGCACTGAAGACTCTTCGTAAGAAAGCAACTCATTTGGGGAACAGAACAGGCTAATTTCACACAGTACTGTGTTCGGCAATGAAGGCGTTTGTTTTCTAAACAAACTACGTTAGAAATGTGGTTAATCTACTAAATTGTACATCTTGTTAGATTACACAAACTAGGAAAGTTTGATCTTGCTGCACTGAAGACTCTTCGTAAGAAAGCAACTCATTTGGAGAAAAGAATCGCCTTATTTCACACAGTACTGTGTTCGGCAATGAAGGTGTTTCTTTTCTAAACAAACTACGTTATAAATGTGGTTAATCTACTAAGTTGTACATCTGGTTAGATTACACAAACTAGGAAAGTTTGATCTTGCTGCACTGAAGACTCTTCGTAAGAAAGCAACTGATTTGGGGATCAGAACATGCTAATTTCACACAGTACTGTGTTCGGCAATGAAGGCGTTTGTTTTCTAAACAAACTACGTTACAAATGTAGTTAATCTACTAAATTTTATATCTTGTTAGATTACAAAAACTAGGAAAGTTTGATCTTGCTGCACTGAAGACTCTTCGTAAGAAAGCAACTCATTTGGAGAACAGAATCGCCTTATTTCACATAGTACGGTGTTCGGCAATGAAGGTGTTTCCTTTCTAAACAAACTACGTTATAAATGTGGTTAATCTACTAAGTTGTACATCTTGTTAGATTACACAAACTAGGAAAGTTTGATCTTGCTGCACTGAAGACTCTTCGTAAGAAAGCAACTCATTTGGAGAACAGAATAGCCTTATTTCACACAGTACTGTGTTCGGCAATGAAGGTGTTTGTTTTCTAAACAAACTACGTTAGAAATGTGGTTAATCTACTAAATTGTACATCTTGTTAGATTACACAAACTAGGAAAGTTTGATCTTGCTGCACTGAAGACTCTTCGTAAGAAAGCAACTGATTTGGGGATCAGAACACGCTTATTTCACACAGTACTGTGTTTGGCAATGAAGGTGTTTGTTTTCTAAACAAACTACGTTACAAATGTGGTTAATCTACTAAATTGTATATCTTGTTAGATTACACAAACTAGGAAAGTTTGATCTTGCTGCCCTCAAGACTCTTCTCAAGAAAGGAACTGATTTCGGGAACAAAACAGCCTTATTTCACACAGTACTGTGTTCTTCAATGAAGGCGTTTGTTTTCTAAACAAACTATGTTAGAAATGTGGTTAATCTACTAAGTTGTACATCTTGTAAGATTACACAAACTAGGAAAGTTTGATCTTGCTGCACTGAAGACTCTTCGTAAGAAAGCAACTCATTTTTAGAACAGAACTAGCTTACTTCACACAGTACTGCATTTGCAATGAAGGTGTTTGTTTTCTAAACAAACTACGTTAGAAATGTGGTTAATCTACTAAGTTGTACATCTTGTTAGATTACACAAACTAGGAAAGTTTGATCTTGCTGCACTGAAGACTCTTCGTAAGAAAGCAACTCATTTGGGGAACAGAACAGTCTTATTTCACACAGTACTGTGTTCGGCAATGAAGGTGTTTGTTTTCTAAACAAACTACGTTAGAAATGTGGTTAATCTACTAAATTCTACATCTTGTTAGATTACACAAACTAGGAAAGTTTGATCTTGCTGCACTGAAGACTCTTCTGAAGAAAGCAACTGATTTGGGGATCAGAACACGCTTATTTCACACAGTACTGTGTTCGGCAATGAAGGCGTTTGTTTTCTAAACAAACTACGTTACAAATGTGGTTAATCTACTAAATTGTATATCTTGTTAGATTACACAAACTAGGAAAGTTTGATCTTGCTGCACTGAAGACTCTTCTCAAGAAAGCAACTGATTTGGGGAACAGAACAGCCTTATTTCACACAGTACTGTGTTCGGCAATGAAGGCGTTTGTTTTCTAAACAAACTATGTTAGAAATGTGGTTAATCTACTAAGTTGTACATCTTGTTAGATTACACAAACTAGGAAAGTTTGATCTTGCTGCACTGAAGACTCTTCAGAAGAAAGCAACTCATTTTCAGAACAGAACTAGCCTTATTTCACACAGTACTGCATTTGCAATGAAGGTGTTTGTTTTCTAAACAAACTACGTTAGAAATGTGTTTTATCTACTAAATTGTACACCTTGTTAGATTACACGCACTAGGAATGTTTGATCTTGCTGCACTGAAGACTCTTCGTAAGAAAGCAACTCATTTGGGGAACAGAACAGGCTTATTTCACACAGTACTGTGTTCCGCAATGAAGGCGTTTGTTTTCTAAACAAAGTACATTAGAAATGTGGTTAATCTACTAAGTTGTACATCTTGTTAGATTACACAAACTAGGAAAGTTTGATCTTGCTGCACTGAAGACTCTTCGTAAGAAAGCAACTCATTTGCGGAACAGAACAGCCTTATTTCACACAGTACTGTGTTCGGCAATGAAGGTGTTTGTTTTCTAAACAAACTACGTTAGAAATGTGGTTAATCTACTAAATTCTACATCTTGTTAGATTACACAAACTAGGAAAGTTTGATCTTGCTGCACTGAAGACTCTTCGTAAGAAAGCAACTCATTTGGTGATCAGAACAGGCTTATTTCACACCGTACTGTGTTCGGCAATGAAGGTGTTTCTTTTCTAAACAAACTACGTTATAAATGTGGTTAATCTACTAAGTTGTACATCTTGTTAGATTACACAAACTAGGAAAGTTTGATCTTGCTGCACTGAAGACTCTTCGTAAGAAAGCAACTCATTTGGAGAACAGAATAGCCTTATTTCACACAGTACTGTGTTCGGCAATGAAGGTGTTTGTTTTCTAAACAAACTACGTTAGAAATGTGGTTAATCTACGAAATTCTACATCTTGTTAGATTACACAAACTAGGAAAGTTTGATCTTGCTGCACTGAAGACTCTTCGTAAGAAAGCAACTGATTTGGGGATCAGAACACGCTTATTTCACACAGTACTGTGTTTGGCAATGAAGGTGTTTGTTTTCTAAACAAACTACGTTACAAATGTGGTTAATCTACTAAATTGTATATCTTGTTAGATTACACAAACTAGGAAAGTTTGATCTTGCTGCCCTCAAGACTCTTCTCAAAGAAAGCAACTGATTTCGGGAACAGAACAGCCTTATTTCACACAGTACTGTGTTCGGCAATGAAAGTCGTTTGTTTTCTAAACAAACTATGTTAGAAATGTGGTTAATCTACTAAATTGTATATCTTGTTAGATTACACAAACTAGGAAAGTTTGATCTTGCTGCACTGAAGACTCTTCGTAAGAAAGCAACTCATTTGGAGAACAGAACTAGCTTACTTCACACAGTACTGCATTTGCAATGAAGGTGTTTGTTTTCTAAACAAACTACGTTAGAAATGTGGTTAATCTACTAAATTCTACATCTTGTTAGATTACACAAACTAGGAAAGTTTGATCTTGCTGCACTGAAGACTCTTCGTAAGAAAGCAACTCATTTGGGGAACCGAACAGACTAATTTCACACAGTACTGTGTTCGGCAATGAAGGCGTTTGTTTTCTAAACAAACTACGTTAGAAATGTGGTTAATCTACTAAATTGTACATCTTGTTAGATTACACAAACTAGAAAAGTTTGATCTTGCTGCACTGAAGACTCTTCGTAAGAAAGCAACTCATTTGGAGAACAGAACAGCCTTATTTCACACAGTACTGTGTTCGGCAATGAAGGTGTTTGTTTTCTAAACAAACTACGTTAGAAATGTGGTTAATCTACTAAATTCTACATCTTGTTAGATTACACAAACTAGGAAAGTTTGATCTTGCTGCACTGAAGACTCTTCGTAAGAAAGCAACTCATTTGGGGAACAGAACAGACTTATTTCACACAGTACTGTTTTTTCGGCAATGAAGGTGTTTGTTTTCTAAACAAACTACGTTAGAAATGTGGTTAATCTACTAAGTTGTACATCTTGTTAGATTACACAAACTAGGAAAGTTTGATCTTGCTGCACTGAAGACTCTTCGTAAGAAAGCAACTCATTTGGGGAACAGAACAGGCTTATTTCACACAGTACTGTGTTCGGCAATGAAGGTGTTTGTTTTCTAAACAAACTACGTTAGAAATGTGGTTAATCTACTAAATTGTACATCTTGTTAGATTACACAAACTAGGAAAGTTTGATCTTGCTGCACTGAAGACTCTTCGTAAGAAAGCAACTCATTTGGGGAACAGAACAGCCTTATTTCACACAGTACTGTGTTCGGCAATGAAGGTGTTTGTTTTCTAAACAAACTACGTTAGAAATGTGGTTAATCTACTAAATTGTACATCTTGTTAGATTACACAAACTAGGAAAGTTTGATCTTGCTGCACTGAAGACTCTTCGTAAGAAAGCAACTCATTTGGGGATCAGAACAGGCTTATTTCACACAGTACTGTGTTCGGCAATGAAGGGTTTGTTTTCTAAACAAACTACGTTAGAAATGTGGTTAATCTACTAAGTTGTACATCTTGTTAGATTACACAAACTAGGAAAGTTTGATCTTGCTGCACTGAAGACTCTTCGTAAGAAAGCAACTCATTTGGGGAACAGAACAGCCTAATTTCACACAGTACTGTGTTCGGCAATGAAGGTATTTGTTTTCTAAACAAACTACGTTAGAAATGTGGTTAATCTACTAAATTGTACATCTTGTTAGATTACACAAACTAGGAAAGTTTGATCTTGCTGCACTGAAGACTCTTCGTAAGAAAGCAACTCATTTGGGGAACAGAACAGCCTTTATTTCACACAGTACTGTGTTCGGCAATGAAGGTGTTTGTTTTCTAAACAAACTACGTTAGAAATGTGGTTAATCTACTAAGTTGTACATCTTGTTAGATTACACAAACTAGGAAAGTTTGATCTTGCTGCACTGAAGACTCTTCGTAAGAAAGCAACTCATTTGGTGAACAGAACAGGCTTATTTCACACAGTACTGTGTTCGGCAATGAAGGTGTTTGTTTTCTAAACAAACTATGTTAGAAATGTCGTTAATCTACTAAGTTGTACATCTTGTTAGATTACACAAACTAGGAAAGTTTGATCTTGCTGCACTGAAGACTCTTCGTAAGAAAGCAACTCATTTGGAGAACAGAATAGCCTTATTTCACACAGTACTGTGTTCAGCAATGAAGGTGTTTGTTTTCTAAACAAACTACGTTAGAAATGTGGTTAATCTACTAAATTCTACATCTTGTTAGATTACACAAACTAGGAAAGTTTGATCTTGCTGCACTGAAGACTCTTCGTAAGAAAGCAACTGATTTGGGGATCAGAACACTCTTATTTCACACAGTACTGTGTTCGGCAATGAAGGCGTTTGTTTTCTAAACAAACTACGTTAGAAATGTGGTTAATCTACTAAATTGTACATCTTGTTAGATTACACAAACTAGGAAAGTTTGATCTTGCTGCACTGAAGACTCTTTCGTAAGAAAGCAACTCATTTGGAGAACAGAATACCCTTATTTCACACAGTACTATGTTCGGCAATGAAGGTGTTTGTTTTCTGAACAAACTACGTTAGAAATGTGGTTAATCTACGAAATTCTACATCTTGTTAGATTACACAAACTAGGAAAGTTTGATCTTGCTGCACTGAAGACTCTTCGTAAGAAAGCAACTGATTTGGGGATCAGAACATGCTTATTTCACACAGTACTGTGTTCGGCAATGAAGGCGTTTGTTTTCTAAACAAACTACATTACAAATGTGGTTAATCTACTAAATTGTATATCTTGTTAGATTACACAAACTTGGAAAGTTTGATCTTGCTGCCCTCAAGGCTCTTCTCAAGAAAGCAACTGATTTGGGGAACAGAACAGCCTTATTTCACACAGTACTGTGTTCGTCAATGAAGGTGTTTGTTTTCTAAACAAACTACGTTAGAAATGTGGTTAATCTACTAAATTGTACATCTTGTTAGATTACACAAACTAGGAAAGTTTGATCTTGCTGCACTGAAGACTCTTCGTAAGAAAGCAACTCATTTGTAGAACAGAACAAGCTTACTTCACACAGTACTGTGTTCTGCAATGAAGGTGTTTGTTTTCTAAACAAACTACGTTAGAAATGTGGTTAATCTACTAAATTGTACATCTTGTTAGATTACACAAACTAGGAAAGTTTGATCTTGCTGCACTGAAGACTCTTCGTAAGAAAGCAACTCATTTGGGAACAGAACAGCCTTATTTCACACAGTACTGTGTTCGGCAATGAAGGTGTTTGTTTTCTAAACAAACTACGTTAGAAATGTGGTTAATCTACTAAATTGTACATCTTGTTAGATTACACAAACTAGGAAAGTTTGATCTTGCTGCACTGAAGACTCTTCGTAAGAAAGCAACTCATTTGGGGAACAGAACAGACTTATTTCACACAGTACTGTGTTCGGCAATGAAGGTGTTTGTTTTCTAAACAAACTACGTTAGAAATGTGGTTAATCTACTAAGATGTACATCTTGTTAGATTACACAAACTAGGAAAGTTTGATCTTGCTGCACTGAAGACTCTTCGTAAGAAAGCAACTCATTTGGAGAACAGAACAACCTTATTTCACACAGTACTGTGTTCGGCAATGAAGGTGTTTGTTTTCTAAACAAACTACGTTAGAAATTTGGTTAATCTACTAAATTGTACATCTTGTTAGATTACACAAACTAGGAAAGTTTGATCTTGCTGCACTGAAGACTCTTCGTAAGAAAGCAACTCATTTGGGGATCAGAACAGCCTTATTTCACACAGTACTGTGTTCGGCAATGAAGGGGTTTGTTTTCTAAACAAACTACGTTAGAAATGTGGTTAATCTACTAAATTGTACATCTTGTTAGATTACACAAACTAGGAAAGTTTGATCTTGCTGCACTGAAGACTCTTCGTAAGAAAGCAACTCATTTGGAGAACGGAATAGCCTTATTTCACACAGTACTGTGTTCAGCAATGAAGGTGTTTGTTTTCTAAACAAACTACGTTAGAAATGTGGTTAATCTACGAAATTCTACATCTTGTTAGATTACACAAACTAGGAAAGTTTGATCTTGCTGCACTGAAGACTCTTCGTAAGAAAGCAACTGATTTGGGATCAGAACACGCTTATTTCACACAGTACTGTGTTCGGCAATGAAGGCGTTTGTTTTCTAAACAAACTACGTTAGAAATGTGGTTAATCTACTAAATTGTATATCTTGTTAGATTACACAAACTAGGAAAGTTTGATCTTGCTGCCCTCAAGACTCTTCTCAAGAAAGCAACTGATTTGGGAACAGAACAGCCTTATTTCACACCGTACTGTGTTCGGAAATGAAGGTGTTTGTTTTCTAAACAAAGTACGTTATAAATGTGGTTAATCTACTAAATTGTACATCTTGTTAGATTACACAAACTAGGAAAGTTTGATCTTGCTGCACTGAAGACTCTTCGTAAGAAAGCAACTCATTTTAGAACAGAACTAGCTTATTTCACACAGTACTGTGTTTGCAATGAAGGTGTTTGTTTTCTAAACAAACTACGTTAGAAATGTGGTTAATCTACTAAATTGTACATCTTGTTAGATTACACAAACTAGGAAAGTTTGATCTTGCTGCACTGAAGACTCTTCAAAGAAAGCAACTCATTTGGGAAACAGAACAGACTTATTTCACACAGTACTGTGTTCGGCAATGAAGGTGTTTGTTTTCTAAACAAACTACGTTAGAAATGTGGTTAATCTACTAAGTTGTACATCTTGTTAGATTACACAAACTAGGAAAGTTTGATCTTGCTGCACTGAAGACTCTTCGTAAGAAAGCAACTCATTTGGGGAACAGAACAGCCTTATTTCACACAGTACTGTGTTCGCAATGAAGGTGTTTGTTTTCTAAACAAACTACGTTAGAAATGTGGTTAATCTACTAAATTGTACATCTTGTTAGATTACACAAACTAGGAAAGTTTGATCTTGCTGCACTGAAGACTCTTCGTAAGAAAGCAACTCATTTGGAGAACAGAATAGCCTTATTTCACACAGTACTGTGTTCGGAAATGAAGGTGTTTGTTTTCTAAACAAACTACGTTAGAAATGTGGTTAATCTACTAAATTGTACATCTTGTTAGATTACACAAACTAGGAAAGTTTGATCTTGCTGCACTGAAGACTCTTCGTAAGAAAGCAACTGATTTGGGGATCAGAACAGCTTATTTCACACAGTACTGTGTTTGGCAATGAAGGTGTTTGTTTTCTAAACAAACTACGTTAAAAATGTGGTTAATCTACTAAATTGTACATCTTGTTAGATTACACAAACTAGGAAAGTTTGATCTTGCTGCCCTCAAGACTCTTCTCAAGAAAGCAACTGATTTCGGGAACAGAACAGCCTTATTTCACACAGTACTGTGTTCGGCAATGAAGGCGTTTGTTTTCTAAACAAACTATGTTAGAAATGTGGTTAATCTACTAAGTTGTACATCTTGTTAGATTATACAAACTAGGAAAGTTTGATCTTGCTGCACTGAAGACTCTTCGTAAGAAAGCAACTCATTTGGAGAACAGAACTAGCCTTATTTCACACAGTACTGCATTTGCAATGAAGGTGTTTGTTTTCTAAACAAACTACGTTAGAAATGTGGTTAATCTACTAAATTCTACATCTTGTTAGATTACACAAACTAGGAAAGTTTGATCTTGCTGCACTGAAGACTCTTCGTAAGAAAGCAACTCATTTGGGGAACAGAACAGACTTATTTCACACAGTACTGTGTTCGGCAATGAAGGCGTTTGTTTTCTAAACAAACTACGTTAGAAATGTGGTTAATCTACTAAATGTACATCTTGTTAGATTACACAAACTAGAAAAGTTTGATCTTGCTGCACTGAAGACTCTTCGTAAGAAAGCAACTCATTTGGGAACAGAACAGCCTTATTTCACACAGTACTGTGTTCGGCAATGAAGGTGTTTGTTTTCTAAACAAACTACGTTAGAAATGTGGTTAATCTACTAAATTGTACATCTTGTTAGATTACACAAACTAGGAAAGTTTGATCTTGCTGCACTGAAGACTCTTCGTAAGAAAGCAACTCATTTGGGGAACAGAACAGCCTTATTTCACACAGTACTGTGTTCGGCAATGAAGGTGTTTGTTTTCTAAACAAACTACGTTAGAAATGTGGTTAATCTACTAAATTGTACATCTTGTTAGATTACACAAACTAGGAAAGTTTGATCTTGCTGCACTGAAGACTCTTCGTAAGAAAGCAACTCATTTGGGGAACAGAACAGGCTTATTTCACACAGTACTGTGTTCGGCAATGAAGGTGTTTGTTTTCTAAACAAACTACGTTAGAAATGTGGTTAATCTACTAAATTGTACATCTTGTTAGATTACACAAACTAGGAAAGTTTGATCTTGCTGCACTGAAGACTCTTCGTAAGAAAGCAACTCATTTGGGGAACAGAACAGCCTTATTTCACACAGTACTGTGTTCGGCAATGAAGGTGTTTGTTTTCTAAACAAACTACGTTAGAAATGTGGTTAATCTACTAAATTGTACATCTTGTTAGATTACACAAACTAGGAAAGTTTGATCTTGCTGCACTGAAGACTCTTCGTAAGAAAGCAACTCATTTGGAGAACAGAACAGCCTTATTTCACACAGTACTGTTCTGCAATGAAGGTGTTTGTTTTCTAAAACAACTACGTTATAAATGTGGTTAATCTACTAAGTTGTACATCTTGTTAGATTACACAAACTAGGAAAGTTTGATCTTGCTGCACTGAAGACTCTTCGTAAGAAAGCAACTCATTTGGAGAACAGAATAGCCTTATTTCACACAGTACTGTGTTCGGCAATGAAGGTGTTTGTTTTCTAAACAAACTACGTTAGAAATGTGGTTAATCTACTAAATTCTACATCTTGTTAGATTACACAAACTAGAAAGTTTGATCTTGCTGCACTGAAGACTCTTCGTAAGAAAGCAACTGATTTGGGGATCAGAACACGCTTATTTCACACAGTACTGTGTTCGGCAATGAAGGTGTTTGTTTTCTAAACAAACTACGTTAGAAATGTGGTTAATCTACTAAATTGTATATCTTGTTAGATTACACAAACTAGGAAAGTTTGATCTTGCTGCCCTGAAGACTCTTCTCAAGAAAGCAACTCATTTGGGAACAGAACAGCCTTATTTCACACAGTACTGTGTTCGGCAATGAAGGTGTTTGTTTTCTAAACAAACTATGTTAGAAATGTGGTTAATCTACTAAGTTGTACATCTTGTTAGATTACACAAACTAGGAAAGTTTGATCTTGCTGCACTGAAGACTCTTCGTAAGAAAGCAACTCATTTTTAGAACAGAACTAGCTTATTTCACACAGTACTGTGTTTGGCAATGAAGGTGTTTGTTTTTCTAAACAAACTACGTTAGAAATGTGGTTAATCTACTAAATTGTACATCTTGTTAGATTACACAAACTAGGAAAGTTTGATCTTGCTGCACTGAAGACTCTTCGTAAGAAAGCAACTGATTTTGGAACAGAACAGCCTTATTTCACACAGTACTGTGTTCGGCAATGAAGGCATTTGTTTTCTAAACAAACTACGTTAGAAATGTGGTTAATCTACTAAATTGTATATCTTGTTAGATTACACAAACTAGGAAAGTTTGATCTTGCTGCACTGAAGACTCTTCGTAAGAAAGCAACTCATTTGGAGAACAGAATCAGCCTTATTTCACACAGTACTGTGTTCGGCAATGAAGGTGTTTTTTTTCTAAACAAACTACGTTATAAATGTGGTTAATCTACTAAGTTGTACATCTTGTTAGATTACACAAACTAGGAAAGTTTGATCTTGCTGCACTGAAGACTCTTCGTAAGAAAGCAACTCATTTGGAGAACAGAATAGCCTTATTTCACACAGTACTGTGTTCGGCAATGAAGGTGTTTGTTTTCTAAACAAACTACGTTAGAAATGTGGTTAATCTACGAAATTCTACATCTTGTTAGATTACACAAACTAGGAAAGTTTGATCTTGCTGCACTGAAGACTCTTCGTAAGAAAGCAACTGATTTGGGGATCAGAACACGCTTATTTCACACAGTACTGTGTTTGGCAATGAAGGTGTTTGTTTTCTAAACAAACTACGTTACAAATGTGGTTAATCTACTAAATTGTATATCTTGTTAGATTACACAAACTAGGAAAGTTTGATCTTGCTGCCCTCAAGACTCTTCTCAAGAAAGGAACTGATTTCGGGAACAGAACAGCCTTATTTCACACAGTACTGTGTTCGGCAATGAAGTCGTTTGTTTTCTCAACAAACTATGTTAGAAATGTGGTTAATCTACTAAGTTGTACATCTTGTAAGATTACACAAACTAGGAAAGTTTGATCTTGCTGCACTGAAGACTCTTCGTAAGAAAGCAACTCATTTGTAGAACAGAACTAGCTTACTTCACACAGTACTGCATTTGCAATGAAGGTGTTTGTTTTCTAAACAAACTACGTTAGAAATGTGGTTAATCTACTAAGTTGTACATCTTGTTAGATTACACAAACTAGGAAAGTTTGATCTTGCTGCACTGAAGACTCTTCGTAAGAAAGCAACTCATTTGGAGAACAGAATAGCCTTATTTCACATAGTACTGTGTTCAGCAATGAAGGTGTTTGTTTTCTAAACAAACTACGTTAGAAATGTGGTTAATCTACTAAATTCTACATCTTGTTAGATTACACAAACTAGGAAAGTTTGATCTTGCTGCACTGAAGACTCTTCGTAAGAAAGCAACTGATTTGGGGATCAGAACACGCTTATTTCACCCAGTACTGTGTTCGGCAATGAAGGCGTTTGTTTTCTAAACAAACTACGTTAGAAATGTGGTTAATCTACTAAATTGTACATCTTGTTAGATTACACAAACTAGGAAAGTTTGATCTTGCTGCACTGAAGACTCTTCGTAAGAAAGCAACTCATTTGGAGAACAGAACAGCCTTATTTCACACAGTACTGTGTTCGGCAATGAAGGTGTTTGTTTTCTAAACAAACTACGTTAGAAATGTGGTTAATCTACTAAATTGTACATCTTGTTAGATTACACAAACTAGGAAAGTTTGATCTTGCTGCACTGAAGACTCTTCGTAAGAAAGCAACTGATTTGGGGATCAGAACATGCTTATTTCACACAGTACTGTGTTCGGCAATGAAGGTGTTTGTTTTTCTAAACAAACTACGTTAGAAATGTGGTTAATCTACTAAATTGTATATCTTGTTAGATTACACAAACTAGGAAAGTTTGATCTTGCTGCCCTCAAGACTCTTCTCAAGAAAGCAACTGATTTGGGAACAGAACAGCCTTATTTCACACAGTACTGTGTTCGGCAATGAAGGTGTTTGTTTTCTAAACAAACTATGTTAGAAATGTGGTTAATCTACTAAATTGTACATCTTGTTAGATTACACAAACTAGGAAAGTTTGATCTTGCTGCACTGAAGACTCTTCGTAAGAAAGCAACTCATTTGGAGAACAGAACAGCCTTATTTCACACAGTACTGTGTTCTGCAATGAAGGTGTTTGTTTTCTAAACAAACTACGTTAGAAATGTGGTTAATCTACTAAGTTGTACATCTTGTTAGATTACACAAACTAGGAAAGTTTGATCTTGCTGCACTGAAGACTCTTCGTAAGAAAGCAACTCATTTGTGGAAGAGAACAGCCTTATTTCACACAGTACTGTGTTCGCAATGAAGGTGTTTGTTTTCTAAACAAACTACGTTAGAAATGTGGTTAATCTACTAAATTGTACATCTTGTTAGATTACACAAACTAGGAAAGTTTGATCTTGCTGCACTGAAGACTCTTCGTAAGAAAGCAACTCATTTGGGGAACAGAACAGCCTTATTTCACACAGTACTGTGTTCGGCAATGAAGGTGTTTGTTTTCTAAACAAACTACGTTAGAAATGTGGTTAATCTACTAAATTGTACATCTTGTTAGATTACACAAACTAGGAAAGTTTGATCTTGCTGCACTGAAGACTCTTCGTAAGAAAGCAACTCATTTGGAGAACAGAACAGCCTTATTTCACACAGTACTGTGTTCGGCAATGAAGGTGTTTGTTTTCTAAACAAACTACGTTAGAAATGTGGTTAATCTACTAAATTGTACATCTTGTTAGATTACACAAACTAGGAAAGTTTGATCTTGCTGCACTGAAGACTCTTCATAAGAAAGCAACTCATTTGGTTATCAGAACAGGCTTATTTCACACAGTACTGTGTTCGGCAATGAAGGGTTTGTTTTCTAAACAAACTACGTTAGAAATGTGGTTAATCTACTAAATTGTACATCTTGTTAGATTACACAAACTAGGAAAGTTTGATCTTGCTGCACTGAAGACTCTTCGTAAGAAAGCAACTCATTTGGAGAACAGAATAGCCTTATTTCACATAGTACTGTGTTCAGCAATGAAGGTGTTTGTTTTCTAAACAAACTACGTTAGAAATGTGGTTAATCTACTAAATTCTACATCTTGTTAGATTACACAAACTAGGAAAGTTTGATCTTGCTGCACTGAAGACTCTTCGTAAGAAAGCAACTGATTTGGGGATCAGAACAGCCTTATTTCACACAGTACTGTGTTCGGCAATGAAGGCGTTTGTTTTCTAAACAAACTACGTTAGAAATGTGGTTAATCTACTAAATTGTATATCTTGTTAGATTACACAAACTAGGAAAGTTTGATCTTGCTGCACTGAAGACTCTTCGTAAGAAAGCAACTCATTTGGAGAACAGAATCAGCCTTATTTCACACAGTACTGTGTTCGGCAATGAAGGTGTTTGTTTTCTAAAGAAACTACGTTAGAAATGTGGTTAATCTACTAAGTTGTACATCTTGTTAGATTACACAAACTAGGAAAGTTTGATCTTGCTGCACTGAAGACTCTTCGTAAGAAAGCAACTCATTTGGAGAACAGAATCGCCTTATTTCACACATTACTGTGTTCGGCAATGAAGGTGTTTGTTTTCTAAAGAAACTACGTTAGAAATGTGGTTAATCTACGAAATTCTACATCTTGTTAGATTACACAAACTAGGAAAGTTTGATCTTGCTGCACTGAAGACTCTTCAAGAAGAAAGCAACTGATTTGGGGATCAGAACACGCTTATTTCACACAGTACTGTGTTTGGCAATGAAGGTGTTTGTTTTCTAAACAAACTACGTTACAAATGTGGTTAATCTACTAAATTGTATATCTTGTTAGATTACACAAACTAGGAAAGTTTGATCTTGCTGCACTCAAGACTCTTCTCAAGAAAGCAACTGATTTCGGGAACAGAACAGCCTTATTTCACACAGTACTGTGTTCGGCAATGAAGGTGTTTTGTTTTCTAAACAAACTATGTTAGAAATGTGGTTAATCTACTAAGTTGTACATCTTGTTAGATTACACAAACTAGGAAAGTTTGATCTTGCTGCACTGAAGACTCTTCTCAAAAAGCAACTCATTTTTAGAACAGAACTAGCTTACTTCACACAGTACTGTGTTTGCAATGAAGGTGTTTGTTTTCTAAACAAACTACGTTAGAAATGTGGTTAATCTACTAAATTGTACATCTTGTTAGATTACACAAACTAGGAAAGTTTGATCTTGCTGCACTGAAGACTCTTCGTAAGAAAGCAACTCATTTGGGGAACAGAACAGCCTTATTTCACACAGTACTGTGTTCGCAATGAAGGTGTTTGTTTTCTAAACAAACTACGTTAGAAATGTGGTTAATCTACTAAATTGTACATCTTGTTAGATTACACAAACTAGGAAAGTTTGATCTTGCTGCACTGAAGACTCTTCGTAAGAAAGCAACTCATTTGGGGAACAGAACAGACTTATTTCACACAGTACTGTGTTTTGCAATGAAGGTGTTTTGTTTTCTAAACAAACTACGTTAGAAATGTGGTTAATCTACTAAATTGTACATCTTGTTAGATTACACAAACTAGGAAAGTTTGATCTTGCTGCACTGAAGACTCTTCGTAAGAAAGCAACTCATTTGGGGAACAGAACAGGCTTATTTCACACAGTACTGTGTTCCGCAATGAAGGCGTTTGTTTTCTAAACAAAGTACGTTAGAAATGTGGTTAATCTACTAAGTTGTACATCTTGTTAGATTACAAAACTAGGAAAGTTTGATCTTGCTGCACTGAAGACTCTTCCTAAGAAAGCAACTCATTTGGAGAACAGAACAGCCTTATTTCACACAGTACTGTGTTCGGCAATGAAGGTGTTTGTTTTCTAAACAAACTACGTTAGAAATGTGGTTAATCTACTAAATTGTACATCTTGTTAGATTACACAAACTAGGAAAGTTTGATCTTGCTGCACTGAAGACTCTTCGTAAGAAAGCAACTCATTTAGTGATCAGAACAGGCTTATTTCACACAGTACTGTGTTCGGCAATGAAGGTGTTTGTTTTCTAAACAAACTACGTTAGAAATGTGGTTAATCTACTAAGTTGTACATCTTGTTAGATTACACAAACTAGGAAAGTTTGATCTTGCTGCACTGAAGACTCTTCGTAAGAAAGCAACTCATTTGGAGAACAGAATAGCCTTATTTCACACAGTACTGTGTTCAGCAATGAAGGTGTTTGTTTTCTAAACAAACTACGTTAGAAATGTGGTTAATCTACTAAATTCTACATCTTGTTAGATTACACAAACTAGGAAAGTTTGATCTTGCTGCACTGAAGACTCTTCGTAAGAAAGCAACTGATTTGGGGATCAGAACACGCTTATTTCACACAGTACTGTGTTCGGCAATGAAGGCGTTTGTTTTCTAAACAAACTACGTTAGAAATGTGGTTAATCTACTAAATTGTACATCTTGTTAGATTACACAAACTAGGAAAGTTTGATCTTGCTGCACTGAAGACTCTTCAGTAGAAAGCAACTCATTTGGGGAACAGAACAGCCCTTATTTCACACAGTACTGTGTTCGGCAATGAAGGTGTTTGTTTTCTAAACAAACTACGTTAGAAATGTGGTTAATCTACTAAATTGTACATCTTGTTAGATTACACAAACTAGGAAAGTTTGATCTTGCTGCACTGAAGACTCTTCGTAAGAAAGCAACTCATTTGGGGATCAGAACAGCTTATTTCACACAGTACTGTGTTCGGCAATGAAGGTGTTTGTTTTCTAAACAAACTACATTAGAAATGTGGTTAATCTACTAAATTGTATATCTTGTTAGATTACACAAACTAGGAAAGTTTGATCTTGCTGCCCTGAAGACTCTTCTCAAGAAAGCAACTGATTTGGGGACAGAACAGCCTTATTTCACACAGTACTGTGTTCGGCAATGAAGGCGTTTGTTTTCTAAACAAACTATGTTAGAAATGTGGTTAATCTACTAAATTGTACATCTTGTTAGATTACACAAACTAGGAAAGTTTGATCTTGCTGCACTGAAGACTCTTCGTAAGAAAGCAACTCATTTGGAGAACAGAACTAGCTTATTTCACACAGTACTGTGTTCTGCAATGAAGGTGTTTGTTTTCTAAACAAACTACGTTAGAAATGTGGTTAATCTACTAAATTGTACATCTTGTTAGATTACACAAACTAGGAAAGTTTGATCTTGCTGCACTGAAGACTCTTCGTAAGAAAGCAACTCATTTGGAGAACAGAACAGCCTTATTTCACACAGTACTGTGTTCGGCAATGAAGGTGTTTGTTTTCTAAACAAACTACGTTAGAAATGTGGTTAATCTACTAAATTGTACATCTTGTTAGATTACACAAACTAGGAAAGTTTGATCTTGCTGCACTGAAGACTCTTCGTAAAGAAAGCAACTCATTTGGAGAACAGAACAGCCTTATTTCACACAGTACTGTGTTCGGCAATGAAGGTGTTTGTTTTCTAAACAAACTACGTTAGAAATGTGGTTAATCTACTAAATTGTACATCTTGTTAGATTACACAAACTAGGAAAGTTTGATCTTGCTGCACTGAAGACTCTTGGTAAGAAAGCAACTCATTTGGGGAAGAGAACAGCCTTATTTCACACAGTACTGAGTTCGGCAATGAAGGTATTTGTTTTCTAAACAAACTACGTTAGAAATTTGGTTAATCTACTAAATTGTACATCTTGTTAGATTACACAAACTAGGAAAGTTTGATCTTGCTGCACTGAAGACTCTTCGTAAGAAAGCAACTCATTTGGGGAACAGAACAGGCTTATTTCACACAGTACTGTGTTCGGCAATGAAGGGGTTTGTTTTCTAAACAAACTACGTTAGAAATGTGCTTAATCTACTAAGTTGTACATCTTGTTAGATTACACAAACTAGGAAAGTTTGATCTTGCTGCACTGAAGACTCTTCTTAAGAAAGCAACTCATTTGGAGAACAGAATAGCCTTATTTCACACAGTACTGTGTTCAGCAATGAAGGTGTTTGTTTTCTAAACAAACTACGTTAGAAATGTGGTTAATCTACTAAATTCTACATCTTGTTAGATTACACAAACTAGGAAAGTTTGATCTTGCTGCACTGAAGACTCTTCGTAAGAAAGCAACTGATTTGGGAATCAGAACACACTTATTTCACACAGTACTGTGTTCGGCAATGAAGGCGTTTGTTTTCTAAGCAACCTACGTTAGAAATGTGTTTAATCTACTAAATTGTACATCTTGTTAGATTACACAAACTAGGAAAGTTTGATCTTGCTGCCCTGAAGACTCTTCTCAAAGAAAGCAACTGATTTCGGAACAGAACAGCCTTATTTCACACAGTACTGTGTTCGGCAATGAAGGCATTTGTTTTCTAAACAAACTACGTTAGAAATGTGGTTAATCTACTAAATTGTACATCTTGTTAGATTACACAAACTAGGAAAGTTTGATCTTGCTGCACTGAAGACTCTTCGTAAGAAAGCAACTCATTTGGAGAACAGAACAGCCTTATTTCACACAGTACTGTGTTTTGCAATGAAGGTGTTTGTTTTCTAAACAAACTACGTTAGAAATGTGGTTAATCTACTAAATTGTACATCTTGTTAGATTACACAAACTAGGAAAGTTTGATCTTGCTGCACTGAAGACTCTTCGTAAGAAAGCAACTCATTTGGAGAACAGAATAGCCTTATTTCACACAGTACTGTGTTCGGCAATGAAGGTGTTTGTTTTCTAAACATACTACGTTAGAAATGTGGTTAATCTACTAAATTCTACATCTTGTTAGATTACACAAACTAGGAAAGTTTGATCTTGCTGCACTGAAGACTCTTCGTAAGAAAGCAACTCATTTGGGGATCAGAACACGCTTATTTCACACAGTACTGTGTTTGGCAATGAAGGTGTTTGTTTTCTAAACAAACTACGTTACAAATGTGGTTAATCTACTAAATTGTACATCTTGTTAGATTACACAAACTAGGAAAGTTTGATCTTGCTGCCCTCAAGACTCTTCTCAAGAAAGCAACTGATTTGGGAACAGAACAGCCTTATTTCACACAGTACTGTGTTCGGCAATGAAGGCGTTTGTTTTCTAAACAAACTATGTTAGAAATGTGTTTAATCTACTAAGTTGTACATCTTGTTAGATTACACAAACTAGGAAAGTTTGATCTTGCTGCACTGAAGACTCTTCGTAAGAAAGCAACTCATTTGGGAACAGAACTAGCTTATTTCACACAGTACTGTGTTTTGCAATGAAGGTGTTTGTTTTCTAAACAAACTACGTTAGAAATGTGGTTAATCTACTAAATTGTACATCTTGTTAGATTACACAAACTAGGAAAGTTTGATCTTGCTGCACTGAAGACTCTTCTAAAGAAAGCAACTCATTTGGGGAACAGAACAGTCTTATTTCACACAGTACTGTGTTCGGCAATGAAGGCGTTTGTTTTCTAAACAAACTACGTTAGAAATGTGGTTAATCTACTAAGTTGTACATCTTGTTAGATTACACAAACTAGGAAAGTTTGATCTTGCTGCACTGAAGACTCTTCGTAAGAAAGCAACTCATTTGGAGAACAGAATAGCCTTATTTCACACAGTACTGTGTTCAGCAATGAAGGTGTTTGTTTTCTAAACAAACTACGTTAGAAATGTGGTTAATCTACTAAATTGTACATCTTGTTAGATTACACAAACTAGGAAAGTTTGATCTTGCTGCACTGAAGACTCTTCGTAAGAAAGCAACTCATTTGGAGATCAGAACAGCGCTTATTTCACACAGTACTGTGTTCGGCAATGAAGGTGTTTGTTTTCTAAACAAACTACGTTAGAAATGTGGTTAATCTACTAAATTCTACATCTTGTTAGATTACACAAACTAGGAAAGTTTGATCTTGCTGCACTGAAGACTCTTCGTAAGAAAGCAACTGTTTTGGGGATCAGAACAGCCTTATTTCACACAGTACTGTGTTCGGCAATGAAGGGGTTTGTTTTCTAAACAAACTACTTTAGAAATGTGGTTAATCTACTAAGTTGTACATCTTGTTAGATTACAAAAACTAGGAAAGTTTGATCTTGCTGCCCTCAAGACTCTTCTCAAGAAAGCAACTGAGTTAGGGAACAGAACAGCCTTATTTCACACAGTACTGTGTTCGGCAATGAAGGTGTTTGTTTTCTAAACAAACTACGTTAGAAATGTGGTTAATCTACGAAATTCTACATCTTGTTAGATTACACAAACTAAGAAAGTTTGATCTTGCTGCACTGAAGACTCTTCGTAAAAAAGCAACTGATTTGGGGATCAGAACAAGCTTATTTCACACAGTACTGTGTTCGGCAATGAAGGCGTTTGTTTTCTAAACAAACTACGTTAAAAATGTGGTTAATCTACTAAATTGTATATCTTGTTAGATTACAAAAACTAGGAAAGTTTGATCTTGCTGCCCTCAAGACTCTTCTCAAGAAAGCAACTGATTTGGAGAACAGAACAGCCTTATTTCACACAGTACTGTGTTCGCAATGAAGGTGTTTGTTTTCTAAACAAACTACGTTAGAAATGTGGTTAATCTACTAAATTGTACATCTTGTTAGATTACACAAACTAGGAAAGTTTGATCTTGCTGCACTGAAGACTCTTCGTAAGAAAGCAACTCATTTGGGGAACAGAACAGCCTTATTTCACACAGTACTGTGTTCGGCAATGAAGGTGTTTGTTTTCTAAACAAACTACATTAGAAATGTGGTTAATCTACTAAATTGTACATCTTGTTAGATTACACAAACTAAGAAAGTTTGATCTTGCTGCACTGAAGACTCTTCGTAAGAAAGCAACTCATTTGGGGATAAGAACAGGCTTATTTCACACAGTACTGTGTTCGGCAATGAAGGGGTTTGTTTTCTAAACAAACTACGTTAGAAATGTGGTTAATCTACTAAATTGTACATCTTGTTAGATTACACAAAGTAAGAAAGTTTGATCTTGCTGCACTGAAGACTCTTCGTAATAAAGCAACTGATTTGGGGAACAGAACAAGCCTTATTTCACACAGTACTGTGTTCGAAATGAAGGTGTTTGTTTTCTAAACAAACTACGTTAGAAATGTGGTTAATCTACTAAATTATACATCTTGTTAGATTACACAAACTAGGAAAGTTTGATCTTGCTGCATTGAAGACTATTCGTAAGAAAGCAACTCATTTGGGGATCAGAACAGGCTTATTTCACACAGTACTGTGTTCGGCAATGAAGGGGTTTGTTTTCTAAACAAACTACGTTAGAAATGTGGTTAATCGACTAAATTGTACATCTTGTTATATTACACAAACTAAGAAAGTTTGATCTTGCTGCACTGAAGACTCTTCGTAAGAAAGCAACTGATTTGGGGATCAGAATAAGCTTATTTCACACAGTGCTGTTTTCGGCAATGAACGCGTTTGTTTTCTAAACAAAGTACGTTAGAAATGTGGTTAATCTACTAAGTTGTACATCTTGTTAGATTACACAAACTAGGAAAGTTTGATCTTGCTGCACTGAAGACTCTTCGTAAGAAAGCAACTCATTTGGAGAACAGAATAGCCTCATTTCACACAGTACTGTGTTCGGCAATGAAGGTGTTTGTTTTCTAAACAAACTACGTTATAAATGTGGTTAATCTACTAAGTTGTACATCTTGTTAGATTACACAAACTAGGAAAGTTTGATCTTGCTGCACTGAAGACTCTTGGTAAGAAAGCAACTCATTTGGAGAACAGAATAGCCTTATTTGACACAGTACTGTGTTCGGCACTGAAGGTGTTTGTTTTCTAAACAAACTACGTTAGAAATGTGGTTAATCTACGAAATTCTACATCTTGTTAGATTACACAAACTAGGAAAGTTTGATCTTGCTGCACTGAAGACTCTTCGTAAGAAAGCAACTGATTTGGGGATCAGAACACGCTTATTTCACACAGTACTGTGTTCGGGAATGAAGGCGTTTGTTTTCTAAACAAACTACGTTAAAAATGTGGTTAATCTACTAAATTGTATAGCTTGTTAGATTACAAAAACTAGGAAAGTTTGATGTTGCTGCCCTCAAGACTCTTCTCAAGAAAGCAACTGATTTCGGGACCAGAACAGCCTTATTTCACACAGTACTGTGTTCGGCAATGAAGGCGTTTGTTTTCTAAACAAACTACGTTAGAAATGTGGTTAATCTACTAAATTCTACATCTTGTTAGATTACACAAACTAGGAAAGTTTGATCTTGCTGCACTGAAGACTCTTCGTAAGAAAGCAACTCATTTGGTGATCAGAACAGGCTTATTTCACACAGTACTGTGTTCGGCAATGAAGGGGTTTGTTTTCTAAACAAACTATGTTAGAAATGTGGTTAATCTACTAAGTTGTACATCTTGTTAGATTATACAAACTAGGAAAGTTTGATCTTGCTGCACTGAAGACTCTTCTCAAAGAAAGCAACTCATTTGGAGAACAGAATAGCCTTATTTCACATAGTACTATGTTCAGCAATGAAGGTGTTTGTTTTATCAATAAACTACGTTAGAAATGTGATTAATCTACGAAATTCTACATCTTGTTAGATTACACAAACTAGGAAAGTTTGATCTTGCTGCACTGAAGAGTCTTCGTAAGAAACCAACTCATTTGGGGAACAGAACAGCCTTATTTCACACAGTACTGTGTTCGGCAATGAATGGGTTTGTTTTCTAAACAAACTACTTTAGAAATGAAGGTAGTCTATTAAGTTGTACATATTGTTAGATTACACAAACTAGGAAAGTTTGATCTTGCTGCCCTCAAGACTCTTCTCAAGAAAGCAACTGATTTCGGGAACAGAACAGCCTTATTTCACACAGTACTGTGTTCGGCAATGAAGGCGTTTGTTTTCTAAACAAATTATATTAGAAATCTGGTTAATCTACTAAATTGTACATCTTGTTAGATTACACAAACTAGGAAAGTTTGATCTTGCTGCACTGAAGACTCTTCGTAAAGAAAGCAACTCATTTGGAGAACAGAAATAGCTTACTTCACACAGTACTGCATTCTGCAATGAAGGTGTTTGTTTTCTAAACAAACTACGTTAGAAATGTGGTTAATCTACTAAGTTGTACATCTTGTTAGATTACACAAACTAGGAAAGTTTGATCTTGCTGCACTGAAGACTCTTCGTAAAGAAAGAAACTCATTTGGGAAGAGAACAGCCTTATTTCACACAGTACTGTGTTTGGCAATGAAGGTGTTTGTTTTCTAAACAAACTACGTTAGAAATGTGGTTAATCTACTAAATTGTACATCTTGTTAGATTACACAAACTAGGAAAGTTTGATCTTGCTGCACTGAAGACTCTTCGTAAGAAAGCAACTCATTTGGGGATCAGAACAGGCTTATTTCACACAGTACTGTGTTCGGCAATGAAGGCGTTTGTTTTCTAAACAAATTACGTTAGAAATGTGGTTAATCTACTAAATTCTACATCTTGTTAGATTACACAAACTAGGAAAGTTTGATCTTGCTGCACTGAAGACTCTTCGTAAGAAAGCAACTGGTTTGGGGATCAGAACACGCTTATTTCACACAGTACTGTGTTCGGCAATGAAGGCGTTTGTTTTCTAAACAAACTACGTTAGAAATGTGGTTAATCTACTAAGTTGTACATCTTGTTAGATTACACAAACTAGGAAAGTTTGATCTTGCTGCACTGAAGACTCTTCGTAAGAAAGCAACTGATTTGGGGATCAGAACAGCCTTATTTCACACAGTACTGTGTTCGGCAATGAAGGTGTTTGTTTTCTAAACAAACTACGTTACAAATGTGGTTAATCTACTAAATTGTATATCTTGTTAGATTACACAAACTAGGAAAGTTTGATCTTGCTGCACTGAAGACTCTTCGTAAAAAAGCAACTCATTTGGAGAACAGAATCGCCTTATTTCACATAGTACGGTGTTCGGCAATGAAGGTCTTTCTTTTCTAAACAAACTACGTTATAAATGTGGTTAATCTACTAAATTGTACATCTTGTTAGATTACACAAACTAGGAAAGTTTGATCTTGCTGCACTGAAGACTCTTCGTAAGAAAGCAACTCATTTGGAGAACAGAATAGCCTTATTTCACACAGTACTGCGTTCGGCAATGAAGGTGTTTGTTTTCTAAACAAACGACGTTAGAAATGTGGTTAATCTACTAAATTCTACATCTTGGTAGATTACACAAACTAGGAAAGTTTGATGTTGCTGCACTGAAGACTCTTCGTAAGAAAGCAACTCATTTGGTGATCCGAATAGGCTTATTATACACCCTACTGTGTTCGGCAATGAAGGGGTTTGTTTTATAAACAAACTATGTTAGAAACGTGGTTAATCTACTAAGTTGTACATCTTGTTAGATTACACAAACTGGGAAAGTTTGATCTTGCTGCACTGAAGACTCTTCGTAAGAAAGCAACTCATTTGTTGATCAGAACAGCCTTATTTCACACAGTACTGTGTTCGGCAATGAAGGTGTTTGTTTTCTAAACAAACTACGTTATAAATGTGGTTAATCTACTAAATTGTACATCTTGTTAGATTACACAAACTAGGAAAGTTTGATCTTGCTGCACTGAAGACTCTTCGTAAGAAAGCAACTCATTTGGAGAACAGAATAGCCTTATTTCACACAGTACTGTGTTCGGCAATGAAGGTGTTTGTTTTCTAAACAAACTACGTTAGAAATGTGGTTAATCTACTAAATTCTACATCTTGTTAGATTACACAAACTAGGAAAGTTTGATCTTGCTGCACTGAAGACTCTTCGTAAGAAAGCAACTGATTTGGGGATCAGAACACGCTTATTTCACACAGTACTGTGTTCGGCAATGAAGGCGTTTGTTTTCTAAACAAACTACGTTACAAATATGGTTAATCTACTAAGTTGTACATCTTGTTAGATTACACAAACTAGGAAAGTTTGATATGCTGCACTGAAGAGTCTTCGTAAAAAAACCAACTCATTTGGGGAACAGAACAGCCTTATTTCACACAGTACTGTGTTCGGCAATGAATGGGTATGTTTTCTAAACAAACTACTTTAGAAATGAAGGTAGTCTATTAAGTTGTACATCTTGTTAGATTACAAAAACTAGGAAAGTTTGATCTTGCTGCCCTCAAGACTCTTCTCAAGAAAGCAACTGATTTCGGGAACAGAACAGCCTTATTTCACACAGTACTGTGTTCGGCAATGAAGGTGTTTGTTTTCTAAACAAACTACGTTACAAATGTGGTTAATCTACTAAATTGTATATCTTGTTAGATTACACAAACTAGGAAAGTTTGATCTTGCTGCCCTCAAGACTCTTCTCAAGAAAGCAACTGATTTCGGGAACAGAACAGCCTTATTTCACACAGTACTGTGTTCGGCAATGAAGGCGTTTGTTTTCTAAACAAACTATGTTAGAAATGTGGTTAATCTACTAAGTTGTACATCTTGTAAGATTACACAAACTAGGAAAGTTTGATCTTGCTGCACTGAAGACTCTTCGTAAGAAAGCAACTCATTTGTAGAACAGAACTAGCTTACTTCACACAGTACTGCATTTGCAATGAAGGTGTTTGTTTTCTAAACAAACTACGTTAGAAATGTGGTTAATCTACTAAGTTGTACATCTTGTTAGATTACACAAACTAGGAAAGTTTGATCTTGCTGCACTGAAGACTCTTCAAAGAAAGCAAATCATTTGGTGATCAGAACAGGCTTATTTCACACAGTACTGTGTTCGGCAATGAAGGGTTTTGTTTTCTAAACAAACTATGTTAGAAATGTGGTTAATCTACTAAGTTGTACATCTTGTTAGATTACACAAACTAGGAAAGTTTGATCTTGCTGCACTGAAGACTCTTCGTAAGAATGCAACTCATTTGGAGAACAGAACAGCCTTATTTCACACAGGTACTGTGTTCAGCAATGAAGGTATTTGTTTTCTAAACAAACTACTTTAGAAATGTGGTTAATCTACGAAATTCTACATCTTGTTAGATTACACAAACTAGGAAAGTTTGATCTTGCTGCACTGAAGACTCTTCGTAAGAAAGCAACTGATTTGGGGATCAGAACACGCTTATTTCACACAGTACTGTGTTCGGCAATGAAGGCGTTTGTTTTCTAAACAAACTACGTTACAAATGTGGTTAATCTACTAAATTGTATATCTTGTTAGATTACACAAACTAGGAAAGTTTGATCTTGCTGCACTGAAGACTCTTCGTAAGAAAGCAACTCATTTGAGAACAGAACAGCCTTATTTCACATAGTACTGTGTTCGCAATGAAGGTGTTTGTTTTCTAAACAAACTACGTTATAAATGTGGTTAATCTACTAAGTTGTACATCTTGTTAGATTACACATACTAGGAAAGTTTGATCTTGCTGCACTGAAGACTCTTCGTAAGAAAGCAACTCATTTGGAGGACAGAATAGCCTTATTTCACACAGTACTGTGTTCGGCCATGTAGGTGTTTGTTTTCTAAACAAACTACGTTGGAAATGTGGTTAATCTACTAAGTTGTACATCTTGTTAGATTACACAAACAAGGAAAGTTTGATCTTGCTGCACTGAAGACTCCTCGTAAGAAAGCAACTGATTTGGGGATCAGAACACGCTTATTTCACACAGTACTGTGTTCGGCAATGAAGGCGTTTGTTTTCTAAACAAACTACGTTACAAATGTGGTTAATCTACTGAATTGTATATCTTGTTAGATTACACAAACTAGGAAAGTTTGATCTTGCTGCCCTCAAGACTCTTCTCAAGAAAGGAACTGATTTCGGGAAAAGAACAGACTTATTTCACACAGTACTGTGTTCGGCAATGAAGGCGTTTGTTTTCTAAACAAACTATGTTAGAAATTTGGTTAATCTACTAAGTTGTACATCTTGTAAGATTACACAAACTAGGAAAGTTTGATCTTGCTGCACTGAAGACTCTTCGTAAGAAAGTAACTCATTTGTAGAACAGAACTAGCTTACTTCACACAGTATTGCATTTGCAATGAAGGTGTTTGTTTTCTAAACAAACTACGTTAGAAATGTGGTTAATCTACAAAGTTGTACATCTTGTTAGATTACACATACTAGGAAAGGTTGATCTTGCTGCACTGAAGACTCTTCGTAAGAAAGCAACTGATTTGGGGATCCGAACACGCTTATTTCACACAGTACTGTGTTCGGCAATGAAGGGGTTTGTTTTCTAAACAAACTACGTTAGAATTGTGGTTAATCTACTAAGTTGTACATGTTGTTAGATTACACAAACTAGGAAAGTTTGATCTTGCTGCACTGAAGACTCTTCGTAAGAAAGCAACTCATTTGCGGAACAGAACAGCCTTATTTCACACAGTACTGTGTTCGGCAATGAATGGGTTTGTTTTCTAAACAAACTACTTTAGAAATGAAGGTAGTCTATTAAGTTGTACATCTTGTTAGATTACAAAAACTAGGAATGTTTGATCCTGCTGCCCTCAAGACTGTTCTCAAGAAAGCAACTGATTTCGGGAACAGAACAGCCTTATTTCACACAGTACTGTTTTCGGCAATGAAGGCGTTTGTTTTCTAAACAAACTATGTTAGAAATGTGGTTAATCTACTAAGGTGTACATCTTGTAAGATTACACAAACGAGGAAAGTTTGATCTTGCTGCACCTAAGACTCTTCTCAAAGAAAGCAACTCATTTGTAGAACAGAACAGCCTTATTTCACACAGTACTGTGTTCTGCAATGAAGGTGTTTGTTTTCTAAACAAACTACGTTAGAAATGTGGTTAATCTACTAAGTTGTACATCTTGTTAGATTATACAAACTAGGAAAGTTTGATCTTGCTGCACTGAAGACTCTTCGTAAGAAAGCAACTCATTTGCGCAACAGAACAGCCTTATTTCACACAGTACTGCGTTCGGCAATGAAGGTGTTTGTTTTCTAAACAAACGACGCTATAAATGTGATTAATCTACTAAGTTGTACATCTTGTTAGATTACACAAACTAGGAAAGTTTGATCTTGCTGCATTGAAGACTCTTCGTAAGAAAGCAACTCATTTGGAGAACAGAATAGCCTTATTTCACACAGTACTGCGTTCGGCAATGAAGGTGTTTGTTTTCTAAACAAACGACGTTATAAATGTGATTAATCTACTAAATTCTACATCTTGTTAGATTACACAAACTAAGAAATTTTGATCTTGCTGCACTGAAGACTCTTCGTAAGAAAGCAACTGATTTGGGGATCAGAACAAGCTTATTTCACACAGTACTGTGTTCGGCAATGAACGCGTTTGTTTTCTAAACAAAGTACGGTAGAAATGTGGTTAATCTACTAAGTTGTACATCTTGTTAGATTACACAAACTAGGAAAGTTTGATCTTGCTGCACTGAAGACTCTTCGTAAGAAAGCAACTCATTTGGAGAATAGAATAGCCTTATTTCACATAGTACTGTGTTCGGCAATGAAGGCGTTTGTTTTCTAAACAAACTACGTTATAAATGTGGTTAATCTACTAAGTTGTACATCTTGTTAGATTACACAAACTAGGAAATTTGATCTTTCTGCACTGAAGAGTCTTCGTAAGAAACCAACTCATATGGGGAACAGAACAGCCTTATTTCACACAGTACGGTGTTCGGCAATGAATGGGTTTGTTTTCTAAACAAACTACATTAGAAATGAAGGTAGTCTATTAATTTGTACATCTTGTTAGATTACAAAAACTAGGAAAGTTTGATCTTGCTGCCCTGAAGAGTCTTCTCAAGAAAGCAACTGATTTCGGGAACAGAACAGCCTGATTTCACACAGTACTGTGTTGGGCAATGAAGGCGTTTGTTTTTTAAAGAAACTATGTTAGAAATGTGGTCAATCTACTAAATTGTATATCTTGTTAGATTACACAAACTAGGAAAGTTTGATCTTGCTGCACTGAAGACTCTTCGTAAGAAAGCAACTCATTTGGAGAACAGAATATCCTTATTTCACACAGTACTGTGTTCGGCAATGAAGTTGTTTGTTTTCTAAACAAACTACGTTAGAAATGTGGTTAATCTACTAAATTCTACATCTTGTTAGATTACACAAACTAAGAAAGTTTGATCTTGCTGCACTGAAGACTCTTCTCAAGAAAGCAACTGATTTGAGTATCAGAACAAGCTTATTTCACACAGTACTGTGTTCGGCAATGAAGGCGTTTGTTTTCTAAACAAATTACGTTAGAATTGTGGTTAATCTACTAAGTTGTACATCTTGTTAGAGTACACAAACTAGGAAAGTTTGATGTTGCTGCACTGAAGACTCTTCGTAAGAAAGCAACTCATTTGGAGAACAGAATAGCCTTATTTCACACAGTACTGTGTTCGGCAATGAAGGTGTTTGTTTTCTAAACAAACTACGTTAGAAATGTGGTTAATCTACGAAATTCTATATCTTGTTAGATTACACAAACTAGGAAAGTTTGATCTTGCTGCACTGAAGACTCTTCGTAAGAAAGCAACTGATTTGGCGATCAGAACACGCTTATTTCACACCGTACTGTGTTCGGCAATGAAGGCGTTTGTTTTCTAAACAAACTACGTTACAAACGTTGTTAATCTACTAAATTGTACATCTTGTTAGATTACACAAACTAGGAAAGTTTGATCTTGCTGCACTGAAGAGTCTTCGTAAGAAATCAACTCATTTGGGGAACAGAACAGCCTTATTTCACACAGTACTGTGTTCGCAATGAATGGGTTTGTTTTCTAAACAAACTACTTTAGAAATGAAGGTAATCTATTAAGTTGTACATCTTGTTAGATTACAAAAACTAGGAAAGTTTGATCTTGCTGCCCTCAAGACTCTTCTCAAGAAAGCAACTGATTTCGGAAAAGAACAGACTTATTTCACACAGTACTGTGTTTGGCAATGAAGGCGTTTGTTTTCTAAACAAACTATGTTACAAATGTGGTTAATCTACTAAGTTGTACATCTTGTAAGATTACACAAACTAGGAAAGTTTGATCTTGCTGGACTGAAGACTCTTCGTAAGAAAAAAAACTCATTTGTAGAACAGAACTAGCTTACTTCACACAGTACTGCATTTGCAATGAAGGTGTTTGTTTTCTAAACAAACTACGTTAGAAATGTGGTTAATCTACTAAGTTGTACATCTTGTTAGATTACACATACTAGGAAAGTTTGATCTTGCTGCACTGAAGACTCTTCGTAAAAGCAACTCATTTGGGGAACAGAACAGACTAATTTCACACAGTACTGTGTTCGGCAATGAAGGTGTTTGTTTTCTAAACAAACTACGTTAGAAATGTGGTTAATCTACTAAGTTGTACATCTTGTTAGATTATACAAACTAGGAAAGTTTGATCTTGCTGCACTGAAGACTCTTTGTAAGAAAGCAACTCATTTGGAGAACAGAACAGCCTTATTTCACACAGTACTGCGTTCGGCAATGAAGGTGTTTGTTTTCTAAACAAACTACGTTAGAAATGTGGTTAATCTACTAAATTCTACATCTTGTTAGATTACACAAACTAGAAAGTTTGATCTTGCTGCACTGAAGACTCTTCGTAAGAAAGCAACTCATTTGGTGATCAGAACAGGCTTATTTCACACCGTACTGTGTTCGGCAATGAAGGGGTTTGTTTTCTAAACAAACTATGTTAGAAACGTGGTTAATCTACTAAGTTGTACATCTTGTTAGATTACACAAACTAGGAAAGTTTGATCTTGCTGCACTGAAGACTCTTCTTAAGAAAGCAACTCATTTGGAAACAGAACAGCCTTATTTCACACAGTACTGTGTTCAGCAATGAAGGTGTTTGTTTTCTAAACAAACTATGTTAGAAATGTGGTTAATCTACTAAATTGTACATCTTGTTAGATTACACAAACTAGGAAAGTTTGATCTTGCTGCACTGAAGACTCTTTCGTAAAGAAAGCAACTGATTTGGGGATCAGAACACGTTATTTCACACAGTACTGTGTTCGGCAATGAAGGCGTTTGTTTTCTAAACAAACTACGTTACAAATGTGGTTAATCTACTAAATTGTATATCTTGTTAGATTACACAAACTAGGAAAGTTTGATCTTGCTGCACTGAAGACTCTTCTCAAGAAAGCAACTCATTTGAGAACAGAATCAGCCTTATTTCACATAGTACTGTGTTTGGCAATGAAGGTGTTTGTTTTCTAAACAAACTACATTATAAATGTGGTTAATCTACTAAATTGTACATCTTGTTAGATTACACAAACTAGGAAAGTTTGATCTTGCTGCCCTGAAGACTCTTCTCAAGAAAGCAACTGATTTCGGGAACAGAACAGCCTTATTTCACACAGTACTGTGTTCGGCAATGAAGGCGTTTGTTTTCTAAACAAACTACGTTAGAAATGTGGTTAATCTACTAAATTGTACATCTTGTTAGATTACACAAACTAGGAAAGTTTGATCTTGCTGCACTGAAGACTCTTCGTAAGAAAGCAACTCATTTGGAGAACAGAATAGCCTTATTTCACACAGTACTGTGTTCGGCAATGAAGGTGTTTGTTTTCTAAACAAACTACGTTAGAAATGTGGTTAATCTACGAAATTCTACATCTTGTTAGATTACACAAACTAGGAAAGTTTGATCTTGCTGCACTGAAGACTCTTCGTAAGAAAGCAACTGATTTGGGGATCAGAACAGCCTTATTTCACACAGTACTGTGTTCGCAATGAAGGCGTTTGTTTTCTAAACAAACTACGTTACAAATGTTGTTAATCTACTAAATTGTATATCTTGTTAGATTACACAAACTAGGAAAGTTTGATCTTGCTGCCCTGAAGACTCTTCTAAGAAAGCAACTGATTTCGGGAACAGAACAGCCTTATTTCACACAGTACTGTGTTTAAAATAATGAAGGTGTTTGTTTTCTAAACAAACTACGTTAGAAATGTGGTTAATCTACTAAGTTGTACATCTTGTTAGATTACACAAACTAGGAAAGTTTGATCTTGCTGCACTGAAGACTCTTCTCAAGAAAGCAACTCATTTGTAGAACAGAACAGCCTTATTTCACACAGTACTGTGTTTGGCAATGAAGGTGTTTGTTTTCTAAACAAACTACGTTAGAAATGTGGTTAATCTACTAAGTTGTACATCTTGTTAGATTACACAAACTAGGAAAGTTTGATCTTGCTGCACTGAAGACTCTTCGTAAAGAAAGCAACTCATTTGGAGAACAGAACAGCCTTATTTCACACAGTACTGCATTTGCAATGAAGGTGTTTGTTTTCTAAACAAACTACGTTAGAAATGTGGTTAATCTACTAAATTGTACATCTTGTTAGATTACACAAACTAGAAAGTTTGATCTTGCTGCACTGAAGACTCTTCGTAAGAAAGCAACTGATTTGGGATCAGAACACGCTTATTTCACACAGTACTGTGTTCGGCAATGAAGGCGTTTGTTTTCTAAACAAACTACGTTAGAAATGTGGTTAATCTACTAAGTTGTACATCTTGTTAGATTACACAAACTAGGAAAGTTTGATCTTGCTGCACTGAAGACTCTTCGTAAGAAAGCAACTCATTTGGGGAACAGAAATAGCCTTATTTCACACAGTACTGTGTTCGGCAATGAAGGTGTTTGTTTTCTAAACAAACTACGTTAGAAATGTGGTTAATCTACTAAATTGTACATCTTGTTAGATTACACAAACTAGGAAAGTTTGATCTTGCTGCACTGAAGACTCTTAAATAAGAAAGCAACTGATTTGGGGATCAGAACACGCTTATTTCACACAGTACTGTGTTTGGCAATGAAGGCGTTTGTTTTCTAAACAAACTACGTTACAAATGTGGTTAATCTACTAAATTGTATATCTTGTTAGATTACACAAACTAGGAAAGTTTGATCTTGCTGCACTGAAGACTCTTCGTCAAGAAATCAACTCATTTGGGGAACAGAACAGCCTTATTTCACACAGTACTGTGTTCGCAATGAATGGGTTTGTTTTCTAAACAAACTACTTTAGAAATAAAGGTTAATCTATTAAGTTGTACATCTTGTTAGATTACAAAAACTAGGAAAGTTTGATCTTGCTGCACTGAAGACTCTTCTCAAAGAAAGCAACTGATTTGGGGAACAGAATGGCCTTATTTCACACAGTACTGTGTTCGGCAATGAAGGTGTTTGTTTTCTAAACAAACTATGTTAGAAATGTGGTTAATCTACTAAGTTGTACATCTTGTTAGATTACACAAACTAGGAAAGTTTGATCTTGCTGCACTGAAGACTCTTCGTAAGAAAGCAACTCATTTGTAGAACAGAACAGCCTTATTTCACACAGTACTGTGTTTGCAATGAAGGTGTTTGTTTTCTAAACAAACTACGTTAGAAATGTGGTTAATCTACTAAGTTGTACATCTTGTTAGATTACACAAACTAGGAAAGTTTGATCTTGCTGCACTGAAGACTCTTCTAAGAAAGCAACTCATTTGGGGAACAGAACAGCCTTATTTCACACAGTACTGTGTTCGGCAATGAAGGTGTTTGTTTTCTAAACAAACTACGTTAGAAATGTGGTTAATCTACTAAATTGTACATCTTGTTAGATTACACAAACTAGGAAAGTTTGATCTTGCTGCACTGAAGACTCTTCTCAAAGAAAGCAACTGATTTGGGGATCAGAACAGCCTTATTTCACACAGTACTGTGTTCGGCAATGAAAGGCGTTTGTTTTCTAAACAAACTACGTTAGAAATGTGGTTAATCTACTAAATTGTACATCTTGTTAGATTACACAAACTAGGAAAGTTTGATCTTGCTGCACTGAAGACTCTTCGTAAGAAAGCAACTCATTTGGAGAACAGAATACCCTTATTTCACACAGTACTGTGTTCGGCAATGAAGGTGTTTGTTTTCTAAACAAACTACGTTATAAATGTGGTTAATCTACTAAATTGTACATCTTGTTAGATTACACAAACTAGGAAAGTTTGATCTTGCTGCACTGAAGACTCTTCTGAAGAAAGCAACTGATTTGGAGAACAGAACAGCCTTATTTCACACAGTACTGCGTTCGGCAATGAAGGTGATTGTTTTCTAAACAAACTAGCTTAGAAATGTGGTTAATCTACTGAATTGTACATCTTGTTTGATTACACAAACTAGGATAGTTTGATCTTGCTGCACTGAAGACTCTTCGTAAGAAAGCAACTCATTTGGGGAACAGAACAGCCTTATTTCACACAGTACTGTGTTCTGCAATGAAGGTGTTTGTTTTCAAAACAAACTACGTTAGAAATGTGGTTAATCTACTAAATTGTACATCTTGTTAGATTACACAAACTAGGAAAGTTTGATCTTGCTGCACTGAAGACTCTTCTCAAGAAAGCAACTCATTTGGAGAACAGAATAGCCTTATTTCACACACAGTACTGTGTTCGGCAATGAAGGTGTTTGTTTTCTAAACAAACTACGTTAGAAATGTGGTTAATCTACAAAGTTGTACATCTTGTTAGATTACGCAAACTAGGAAACTTTGATCTTGCTGCACTGAAGACTCTTCGTAACAAAGCAACTCATTTGGGGATCAGAACAGCCTTATTTCACACAGTACTGTGTTCGCCAATGAAGGTGTTTGTTTTCTAAAAAAACTACTTTAGAAATGTGGATAATCTACTAAATTGTACATCTTGTTAGATTACACAAACTAGGAAAGTTTGATCTTGCTGCACTGAAGACTCTTCGTAAGAAAGCAACTGATTTGAGGATCAGAACACGCTTATTTCACACAGTACTGTGTTCGGCAATGAAGGCGTTTGTTTTCTAAACAAACTACGTTAGAAATGTGGTTAATCTACTAAGTTGTACATCTTGTTAGATTACACAAACTAGGAAAGTTTGATCTTGCTGCACTGAAGACTCTTTGTAAGGAAGCAACTCATTTGCGGAACAGAACAGCCTTATTTCACACAGTACTGTGTTCGGCAATGAAGGTGTTTGTTTTCCAAACAAACTACGTTAGAAATGTGGTTAATCTACTAAATTCTACATCTTGGTAGATTACACAAACTAGGAAAGTTTGATCTTGCTGCACTGAAGACTCTTCGTAAGAAAGCAACTGATTTGGGGATCAGAACAGGCTTATTTCACACAGTACTGTGTTTGGCAATGAAGGCGTTTGTTTTCTAAACAAACTACGTTACAAATGTGGTTAATCTACTAAGTTGTACATCTTGTTAGATTACACAAACTAGGAAAGTTTGATCTTGCTGCACTGAAGACTCTTCGTAAAGAAAGCAACTCATTTGGGGAACAGAACAGCCTTATTTCACACAGTACTGTGTTCGGCAATGAATAGGTTTTGTTTTCTAAACAAACTACTTTAGAAATAAAGGTTAATCTATTAAGTTGTACATCTTGTTAGATTACAAAAACTAGGAAAGTTTGATCTTGCTGCACTGAAGACTCTTCTCAAGAAAGCAACTCATTTGGGGAACAGAACAGCCTTATTTCACACAGTACTGTGTTCGGCAATGAAGGTGTTTGTTTTCTAAACAAACTACGTTAGAAATGTGGTTAATCTACTAAGTTGTACATCTTGTTAGATTACACAAACTAGGAAAGTTTGATCTTGCTGCACTGAAGACTCTTCGTAGAAAGCAACTCATTTGGGGAACAGAACAGCCTTATTTCACACAGTACTGTGTTTGCAATGAAGGTGTTTGTTTTCTAAACAAACTACGTTAGAAATGTGGTTAATCTACTAAATTGTACATCTTGTTAGATTACACAAACTAGGAAAGTTTGATCTTGCTGCACTGAAGACTCTTCTTAAGAAAGCAACTGATTTGGGATCACAGAACAGCCTTATTTCACACAGTACTGTGTTCGGCAATGAAGGTGTTTGTTTTCTAAACAAACTACGTTAGAAATGTGGTTAATCTACTAAATTGTACATCTTGTTAGATTACACAAACTAGGAAAGTTTGATCTTGCTGCACTGAAGACTCTTCGTAAGAAAGCAACTGATTTGGAGAACAGAACAAGCTTATTTCACACAGTACTGTGTTCGGCAATGAAGGTGTTTGTTTTCTAAACAAACTACGTTACAAATGTGGTTAATCTACTAAATTGTACATCTTGTTAGATTACACAAACTAGGAAAGTTTGATCTTGCTGCACTGAAGACTCTTCTCAAGAAAGCAACTCATTTGAGAACAGAATAGCCTTATTTCACACAGTACTGTGTTAGGGCAATGAAGGTGTTTGTTTTCTAAACAAACTACGTTAGAAATGTGGTTAATCTACTAAATTGTACATCTTGTTAGATTACACAAACTAGGAAAGTTTGATCTTGCTGCACTGAAGACTCTTCTGAAGAAAGCAACTGATTTGGGGAACAGAACAGCCTTATTTCACACAGTACTGTGTTCGGCAATGAAGGTGTTTGTTTTCTAAACAAACTACGTTAGAAATGTGGTTAATCTACTAAATTGTACATCTTGTTAGATTACACAAACTAGGAAAGTTTGATCTTGCTGCACTGAAGACTCTTCGTAAGAAAGCAACTCATTTGGGGAACAGAATACCCTTATTTCACACAGTACTGTGTTCGGCAATGAAGGTGTTTGTTTTCTAAACAAACTACGTTAGAAATGTGGTTAATCTACTAAATTGTACATCTTGTTAGATTACACAAACTAGGAAAGTTTGATCTTGCTGCACTGAAGACTCTTCTCAAGAAAGCAACTCATTTGAGAACAGAACAGCCTTATTTCACACAGTACTGTGTTGGGCAATGAAGGTGTTTCTTTTCTAAACAAACTACGTTAGAAATGTGGGTTAATCTACTAAATTGTACATCTTGTTAGATTACACAAACTAGGAAAGTTTGATCTTGCTGCACTGAAGACTCTTCGTAAGAAAGCAACTGATTTGGGGATCAGAACAGCCTTATTTCACACAGTACTGTGTTCGGCAATGAAGGCGTTTGTTTTCTAAACAAACTACGTTAGAAATGTGGTTAATCTACTAAATTGTACATCTTGTTAGGTTACACAAACTAGGAAAGTTTGATCTTGCTGCACTGAAGACTCTTCGTAAGAACGCAACTCATTTGGAGAACAGAATCCCCTTATTTCATACAATACTGTGTTCCGCAATGAAGGTGTTTGTTTTCTAAACAAACTACGTTAGAAATGTGGTTAATCTACTAAATTGTACATCTTGTTAGGTTACACAAACTAGGAAAGTTTGATCTTGCTGCACTGAAGACTCTTCGTAAGAAAGCAACTGATTTGGGGATCAGAACATGCTTATTTCACACAGTACTGTGTTCGGCAATGAAGGCGTTTGTTTTCTAAACAAACTACGTTAGAAATGTGGTTAATCTACTAAATTGTACATCTTGTTAGATTACACAAACTAAGAAAGTTTGATCTTGCTGCACTGAAGACTCTTTGTAAGAAAGCAACTGATTTGGGATCAGAACAAGCTTATTTCACACAGTACTGTGTTCGGCAATGAAGGTGTTTGTTTTCTAAACAAAGTACGTTAGAAATGTGGTTAATCTACTAAGTTGTACATCTTGTTAGATTACACAAACTAGGAAAGTTTGATCTTGCTGCACTGAAGACTCTTTCGTAAGAAAGCAACTCATTTGGAGAACAGAATAGCCTTATTTCACACAGTACTGTGTTCGGCAATGAAGGTGTTTGTTTTCTAAAACAAACTACGTTATAAATGTGGTTAATCTACTAAGTTGTACATCTTGTTAGATTACACAAACTAGGAAAGTTTGATCTTGCTGCACTGAAGACTCTTCGTAAGAAAGCAACTCATTTGGGGAACAGAACAGCCTTATTTCACACAGTACTGTGTTTCGCAATGAAGGTGTTTGTTTTCTAAACAAACTACTTTAGAAATGAAGGTTAATCTACTAAGTTGTACATCTTGTTAGATTACAAAAACTAGGAAAGTTTGATCTTGCTGCCCTCAAGACTCTTCTCAAGAAAGCAACTGATTTGGGGAACAGAACAGCCTTATTTCACACAGTACTGTGTTCGGCAATGAAGGCGTTTGTTTTCTAAACAAACTATGTTAGAAATGTGGTTAATCTACTAAATTGTACATCTTGTTAGATTACACAAACTAGGAAAGTTTGATCTTGCTGCACTGAAGACTCTTCTTCGTAGAAAGCAACTCATTTGGAGAACAGAATAGCCTTATTTCACACAGTACTGTGTTCGGCAATGAAGGTGTTTGTTTTCTAAACAAACTACGTTAGAAATGTGGTTAATCTACTAAATTCTACATCTTGTTAGATTACACAAACTAAGAAAGTTTGATCTTGCTGCACTGAAGACTCTTCGTAAGAAAGCAACTGATTTGGGGTATGAGAACAAGCTTATTTCACACAGTACTGTGTTCGGCAATGAAAGGCGTTTGTTTTCTAAACAAATTACGTTAGAAATGAATGTTAATCTACTAAGTTGTACATCTTGTTAGATTACACAAACTAGGAAAGTTTGATCTTGCTGCACTGAAGACTCTTCTCAAAGAAAGCAACTCATTTGGAGAACAGAATAGCCTTATTTCACACAGTACTGTGTTCGGCAATGAAGGTGTTTGTTTTCTAAACAAACTACGTTAGAAATGTGGTTAATCTACTAAATTCTACATCTTGTTAGATTACACAAACTAGGAAAGTTTGATCTTGCTGCACTGAAGACTCTTCTTAAGAAAGCAACTGATTTGGGGATCAGAACAGCCTTATTTCACACAGTACTGTGTTCGGCAATGAAGGCGTTTGTTTTCTAAACAAACTACATTACAAATGTGGTTAATCTACTAAATTGTATATCTTGTTAGATTACACAAACTAAGAAAGTTTGATCTTGCTGCACTGAAGACTCTTCTAAGAAAGCAACTCATTTGGGGAACAGAACAGCCTTATTTCACACAGTACTGTGTTCGGCAATGAATGGGTTTGTTTTCTAAACAAACTACTTTAGAAATGTGGTTAATCTATTAAGTTGTACATCTTGTTAGATTACAAAAACTAGGAAAGTTTGATCTTGCTGCCCTCAAGACTCTTCTCAAGAAAGCAACTGATTTGGGGAACAGAACAGCCTTATTTCACACAGTACTGTGTTCGGCAATGAAGGTGTTTGTTTTCTAAACAAACTACGTTAGAAATGTGGTTAATCTACTAAATTCTACATCTTGTTAGATTACACAAACTAGAAAGTTTGATCTTGCTGCACTGAAGACTCTTCGTAAGAAAGCAACTGATTTGGGGATCAGAACAAGCTTATTTCACACAGTACTGTGTTCGGCAATGAAGGTGTTTGTTTTCTAAACAAACTACGTTAGAAATGTGGTTAATCTACTAAATTGTACATCTTGTTAGATTACACAAACTAGGAAAGTTTGATCTTGCTGCACTGAAGACTCTTCGTAAGAAAAGCAACTCATTTGGAGAACAGAATACCCCTTATTTCACACAGTACTGTGTTCGGCAATGAAGATGTTTGTTTTCTAAACAAACTACGTTAGAAATGTGGTTAATCTACTAAATTCTACATCTTGTTAGATTACACAAACTAGGAAAGTTTGATCTTGCTGCACTGAAGACTCTTCGTAAGAAAGCAACTCATTTGGGGAACAGAACAGGCTTATTTCACACAGTACTGTGTTCGGCAATGAAGGTGTTTGTTTTCTAAACAAACTACGTTAGAAATGTGGTTAATCTACTAAGTTGTACATCTTGTTAGATTACACAAACTAAGAAAGTTTGATCTTGCTGCACTTGAAGACTCTTCGTAAGAAAGCAACTCATTTGGGAATCAGAACAGCCTTATTTCACACAGTACTGTGTTCGGCAATGAAGGTGTTTGTTTTCTAAACAAACTACGTTAGAAATGTGGTTAATCTACTAAGTTGTACATCTTGTTAGATTACACAAACTAAGAAAGTTTGATCTTGCTGCACTGAAGACTCTTCGTAAGAAAGCAACTGATTTGGGGATCAGAACAGCTTATTTCACACAGTACTGTGTTACGGCAATGAATCGTTTGTTTTCTAAACAAACTACGTTAGAAATGTGGTTAATCTACTAAATTGTACATCTTGTTAGATTACACAAACTAGGAAAGTTTGATCTTGCTGCACTGAAGACTCTTCGTGAGAAAGGAACTGATTTGGGGATCAGAACACGCTTATTTCACACAGTACTGTGTTCGGCAATGAAGGTGTTTGTTTTCTAAACAAACTACGTTACAAATGTGGTTAATCTACTAAATTGTATATCTTGTTAGATTACACAAACTAGGAAAGTTTGATCTTGCTGCACTGAAGACTCTTCTTAAGAAAGCAACTCATTTGGAGAACAGAACAGCCTTATTTCACATAGTACTGTGTTCGGCAATGAAGGTCTTTGTTTTCTAAACAAACTACGTTAGAAATGTGGTTAATCTACTAAATTGTACATCTTGTTAGATTACACAAACTAGGAAAGTTTGATCTTGCTGCACTGAAGACTCTTCTTAAGAAAGCAACTCATTTGGAGAACAGAATAGCCTTATTTCACACAGTACTGTGTTCGGCAATGAAGGTGTTTGTTTTTCTAAACAAACTACGTTAGAAATGTGGTTAATCTACTAAATTCTACATCTTGTTAGATTACACAAACTAGGAAAGTTTGATCTTGCTGCACTGAAGACTCTTCGTAAGAAAGCAACTCATTTGGGTATCAGAACAGGCTTATTTCACACAGTACTGTGTTCGGCAATGAAGGGTTTGTTTTCTAAACAAACTACGTTAGAAATGTGGTTAATCTACTAAGTTGTACATCTTGTTAGATTACACAAACTAAGAAAGTTTGATCTTGCTGCACTGAAGACTCTTCGTAAAGAAAGCAACTGATTTGGGGATCAGAACAAGCTTATTTCACACAGTACTGTGTTCGGCAATGAAGGCGTTTGTTTTCTAAACAAATTACGTTAGAAATGTGGTTAATCTACTAATTGTACATCTTGTTAGATTACACAAACTAGGAAAGTTTGATCTTGCTGCACTGAAGACTCTTCGTAAGAAAGCAACTCATTTTTGGATCAGAACAGGCTTATATCACACAGTACTCTGTTCGGCAATGAAGGCGTTTGTTTTCTAAACAAACTACGTTACAAATATGGTTAATCTACTAAATTGTATATCTTGTTGGATTACAGAAACTAGGAAAGTTTGGTCTTGCTGCACTGAAGACTCTTCGTAAGAAAGCTACTCATTTGGGGATCAGAACAGGCTTATTTCATACAGTACTGTGTTCGGCAATGAAGGGGTTTGTTTTCTAAACAAACTACGTTAGAAATGTGGTTAAACTACTAAGTTGTACATCTTGTTATATTACACAAACTAAGAAAGTTTGATCTTGCTGCACTGAAGACTCTTCGTAAGAAAGCAACTCATTTGGAGAACATAATAGCCTTATTTCACACAGTACTCTATTCGGCAATAAAGGTGTTTGTTTTCTAAACAAACTACGTTAGAAATGTGGTTAATCTACGAAATTCTACTTCTTGTTAGATTACACAAACTAGGAAAGTTTGATCTTGCTGCACTGAAGACTCTTCGTAAGAGAGCAACTGATTTGGGGATCAGAACACGCCTATTTCACACCGTACTGTGTTTGGCAATGAAGGTGTTTGTTTTCTAAACAAACTACGTTACAAATGTGGTTAATCTACTAAATTGTACATCTTGGTAGATTACACAAACTAGGAAAGTTTGATCTTGCTGCACTGAAGAGTCTTCGTAAGAAACCAACTCATTTGGGGAACAGAACAGCCTTATTTCACACAGTACTGTGTTCGGCAATGAATGGGTTTGTTTTCTAAACAAACTACTTTAGAAATGAAGGTTAATCTATTAAATTGTACATCTTGTTAGATTACAAAAACTAGGAAAGGTTGATCTTGCTGCCCTCAAGACTCTTCTCAAGAAAGCAACTGATTTCGGGAACAGAACAGCCTTATTTCCCAAAGTACTGTGTTTGGCAATGAAGGCGTTTGTTTTCTAAACAAACTATGTTAGAAATGTGGTTAATCTACTAAATTGTACATCTTGTTAGATTACACAAACTAGGAAAGTTTGATCTTGCTCCACTGAAGACTCTTCGTAAGAAAGCAACTCATTTGGAGAACAAAATAGCCTTATTTCACACAGTACTGTGTTCGGCAATGAAGGTGTTTGTTTTCTAAACATACTACGTTAGAAATGTGGTTAATCTACTAAATTCTACATCTTGTTAGATTACACAAAGAAAGTTTGACCTTGCTGCACTGAAGACGCTTCGTAAGAAAGCAACTGATTTGGGTATCAGAACAAGCTTATTTCACACAGTACTGTGTTCGGCAATGAAGGCGTTTGTTTTCTAAACAAATTACGTTAGAAATGTGGTTAATCTACTAAGTTGTACATCTTGTTAGATTACACAAACTAGGAAACTTTGATCTTGCTGCACTGAAGACTCTTCGTAAGAAAGCAACTCATTTGGAGAACAGAATAGCCTTATTTCACATAGTACTGTGTTCAGCAATGAAGGTGTTTGTTTTCTAAACAAACTACGTTAGAAATGTGGTTAATCTACGAAATACTACATCTTGTTAGATTACACAAACTAGGAAAGTTTTATCTTGCTGCACTGAAGACTCTTCGTAAGAAAGGAACTGATTTGGGCTCAGAACACGCTTATTTCACACCGTACTGTGTTCGGCAATGAAGGCGTTTGTTTTCTAAACAAACTACGTTACAAATGTGGTTAATCTACTAAATTGTATATCTTGTTAGATTACACAAACTAGGAAAGTTTGATCTTGCTGCACTGAAGAGTCTTCGTAAGAAAACAACTCATTTGGGGAACAGAACAGCCTTATTTCACACAGTACTGTTTCGGCAATGAATGGGTTTGTTTTCTAAACAAACTACTTTAGAAATGTGGTTAATCTATTAAATTGTACATCTTGTTAGATTACAAAAACTAGGAAAGTTTGATCTTGCTGGACTGAAGACTCTTAGTAAGAAAGCAACTCATTTGGAGAACAGAATAGCCTATTTCACACAATACTGTGTTCGGCAATGAAGGTGTTTGTTTTCTAAACAAACTACGTTAGAAATGTGGTTAATCTACGAAATTCTACATCTTGTTAGATTACACAAACTAGGAAAGTTTGATCTTGCTGCACTGAAGACTCTTCGTAAGAAAGCAACTGATTTGAGGATCAGAACACGCTTATTTCACACAGTACTGTGTTCGCAATGAAGGTGTTTGTTTTCTAAACAAACTACGTTACAAATTTGGTTAATCTACTAAATTGTATATCTTGTTAGATTACACAAACTAGGAAAGTTTGATCTTGCTGCACTGAAGACTCTTCGTAAGAAAGCAACTGATTTGTTGGATTAGAACAGCCTTATTTCACACAGTACTGTGTTCGGCAATGAAGGCGTTTGTTTTCTAAACAAACTACGTTAGAAATGTGGTTAATCTACTAAATTGTACATCTTGTTAGATTACACAAACTAGGAAAGTTTGATCTTGCTGCACTGAAGACTCTTCGTAAGAAAGCAACTCATTTGGAGAACAGAATAGCCTTATTTCACACAGTACTGTGTTTGGCAAAGAAGGTGTTTGTTTTCTAAACAAACTACGTTAGAAATGTGGTTAATCTACTAAGTTGTATATCTTGTTAGATTATACAAACTAGGAAAGTTTGATCTTGCTGCACTGAAGAGTCTTCGTAAGAAACCAACTCATTTGGTGAACAGAACAGCCTTATTTCACACAGTACTGTGTTCGGCAATGAAGGCGTTTGTTTTCTAAACAAACTACGTTACAAATGTGGTTAATCTACATCTTGTTAGATTACACAAACTAGGAAAGTTTGATCTTGCTGCACTGAAGAGTCTTCGTAAGAAACCAACTCATTTGGTGAACAGAACAGCCTTATTTCACACAGTACTGTGTTCGGCACTGAAGGCGTTTGTTTTCCAAACAAACTACGTTAGAAATGTGGTTAATCTACTAAATTGTACATCTTGTTAGATTACACAAACTAGGAAAGTTTGATCTTGCTGCACTGAAGACTCTTCCTAAGAAAGCAACTCATTTGGAGAACAGAATAGCCTGATTTCAGACAGTACTGTGTTCGCCAATGAAGGTGTTTGTTTTCTAAACATACTACGTTAGAAATGTGGTTAATCTACTAAATTCTACATCTTGTTAGATTACACAAACTAAGAAAGTTTGACCTTGCTGCACTGAAGACTCTTCGTAAGAAAGCAACTGATTTGGGGATCAGAACAAGCTTATTTCACACAGTACTGTGTTCGGCAATGAAGGCGTTTGTTTTCTAAACAAACTATGTTAGAAATGTGGTTAATCTACTAAATTGTACATCTTGTTAGATTACACAAACTAGGAAAGTTTGATCTTGCTGCACTGAAGACTCTTCGTAAGAAAGCAAATCATTTGGAGAACAGAATAGCCTTATTTCACACAGTACTGTGTTCGCAATGAAGGTGTTGTTTTCTAAACAAACTACGTTAGAAATGTGTTTAATCTACTAAATTCTACATCTTGTTAGATTACACAAACTAGGAAAGTTTGATCTTGCTGCACTGAAGACTCTTCGTAAGAAAGCAACTGATTTGGGGATCAGAACACGCTTATTTCACACAGTACTGTGTTCGGCAATGAAGGCGTTTGTTTTCTAAACAAATTACGTTAGAAATGTGGTTAATCTACTAAATTGTACATCTTGTTAGATTACACAAACTAGGAAAGTTTGATCTTGCTGCACTGAAGACTCTTCGTAAGAAAGCAAATCATTTGGAGAACAGTATAGCCTTATTTCACACAGTACTGTGTTCGGAAATGAAGGTGTTGTTTTCTAAACAAACTACGTTAGAAATGTGTTTAATCTACGAAATTCTACATCTTGTTAGATTACACAAACTAGGAAAGTTTGATCTTGCTGCACTGAAGACTCTTCGTAAGAAAGCAACTGATTTGGGGATCAGAACACGCTTATTTCACACCGTACTGTGTTCGGCAATGAAGGCGTTTGTTTTCTAAACAAAATACGTTACAAATGTGGTTAATCTACTAAATTGTATATCTTGTTAGATTACACAAACTAGGAAAGTTTGATCTTGCTGCACTGAAGACTCTTCGTAAGAAAGCAACTCATTTGGGAACAGAACAGCCTTATTTCACACAGTACTGTGTTCGGCAATGAAGGTGTTTGTTTTCTAAACAAACTACGTTACAAATGTGGTTAATCTACTAAATTGTATATCTTGTTAGATTACACAAACTAGGAAAGTTTGATCTTGCTGCACTGAAGACTCTTCGTAAGAAAGCAACTCATTTGGAGAACAGAATAGCCTTATTTCACACAGTACGGTTTTTAAAAGCAATGAAGGTGTTTGTTTTCTAAACAAACTACGTTATAAATGTGGTTAATCTACTAAATTGTACATCTTGTTAGATTACACAAACTAGGAAAGTTTGATCTTGCTGCACTGAAGACTCTTCGTAAGAAAGCAACTCATTTGGAGAACGGAATAGCCTTATTTCACACAGTACTGTGTTCGGCAATGAAGGTGTTTGTTTTCTAAACAAACTACGTTAGAAATGTGGTTAATCTACGAAATTCTACATCTTGTTAGATTACAGAAACTAGGAAAGTTTGATCTTGCTGCACTGAAGACTCTTCTCAAGAAAGCAACTCATTTGTAGAACAGAACAGCCTTACTTCACACAGTACTGCATTTGCAATGAAGGTGTTTGTTTTCTAAACAAACTACGTTAGAAATGTGGTTAATCTACGAAATTCTACATCTTGTTAGATTACACAAACTAGGAAAGTTTGATCTTCCTGCACTGAAGACTCTTCGTAAGAAAGCAACTGATTTGGGTTCAGAACACACTTATTTCACACCGTACTGTGTTCGGCAATGAAGGCGTTTGTTTTCTAAACAAACTATGTTACAAATGCGGTTAGTCTACTACGTTGTACATCTTGTTTGATTACACAAACTAGGAAAGTTTGATCTTGCTGCACTGAAGAGTCTTCGTAAGAAACCAACTCATTTGGGGAACAGAACAGCCTTATTTCGCACAGTACTGTGTTCGGCAATGAATGGCTTTGTTTTCTAAACAAACTACTTTAGAAATGAAGGTAGTCCATTAAGTTGTACATCTTGTTAGATTGCAAAAACTAGGAAAGTTTGATCTTGCTGCCCTCAAGACTCTTCTCAAGAAAGCAACTGATTTCGGGAACAGAACAGCCTTATTTCACACAGTACTGTGTTCGGCAATGAAGGCGTTGGTTTTCTAAACAAACTATTTTAGAAATGTGGTTAATCTACTGAATTGTATATCTTGTTAGATTACACAAACTAGGAAAGTTTGATCTTGCTGCACTGAAGACTCTTCGTAAGAAAGCAACTCATTTGGAGAACAGAATACCCTTATTTCACACAGTATTGTGTTCGGCAATGAAGGTGTTTGTTTTCTAAACATACTACGTTAGAAATGTGGTTAATCTACTAAATTCTACATCTTGTTAGATTACACAAACTAAAAAGTTTGACCTTGCTGCACTGAAGACTCTTCGTAAGAAAGCAACTGATTTGCGTATCAGAACAAGCTTATTTCACACAGTACTGTGTTCGGCAATGAAGGCGTTTGTTTTCTCAACAAACTACGTTACAAATGTGGTTAATCTACTAAGTTGTACATCTTGTTAGATTACACAAACTAGGAAAGTTTGTTCTTGCTGCACTGAAGAGTCTTCGTAAGAAATGAACTCATTTGGGGAACAGAACAGCCTTATTTCACACAGTACTGTGTTCGGCCATGAATGGGTTTGTTTTCTAAACAAACTACTTTAGAAATGAAGGTAGTCTATTAAGTTGTACATCTTGTTAGATTACACAAACTAGGAAAGTTTGATCTTGCTGCACTGAAGACTCTTCGTAAGAAAGCAACTAATTTGGAGAACAGAATAACCTTATTTCACACAGTACTGTGTTCGGCAATGAAGGTGCTTGTTTTCTAAACATACAGCGTTAGAAATGTGGTTAATCTACTAAATTCTACATCTTGTTAGATTACACAAACTAAGAAAGTTTGACCTTGCTGCACTGAAGACTCTTCGTAAGAAAGCAACTGATTTGGGGATCAGAACAAGCTTATTTCACACAGTACTGTGTTCGGCAATGAAGGCGTTTGTTTTCTAAACAAACTACGTTACAAATGTGGTTAATCTACTAAGTTGTACATCTTGTTAGATTACACAAACTAGGAAAGTTTGATCTTGCTGCACTGAAGACTCTTCGTAAGAAAGCAACTCATTTGGAGAACAGAACTGGCTTATTTCACACAGTACTGTGTTCGTTAATGAAGATGTTTGTTTTCTAAAAAAACTACGTTAGAAACGTGGTTAATCTACTAAATTGTACGTCTTGTTAGATTACACAAACTAGGAAAGTTTGATCTTGCTGCACTGAAGACTCTTCGTAAGAAAGCAACTCATTTGGAGAACAGAATACCCTTATTTCACACAGTACTGTGTTCGGCAATGAAGGTGTTTGTTTTCTAAACATACTACGTTGGAAATGTGGTTAATCTACTAAATTCTACATCTTGTTAGATTACACAAACTAAGAAAGTTTGACCTTGCTGCACTGAAGACTCTTCGTAAGAAAGCAACTGATTTCGGTATCAGAACAAGCTTATTTCAAACAGTACTGTGTTTGGCAATGAAGGCGTTTGTTTTCTAAACAAACTACGTTACAAATGTGGTTAATCTACTAAGTTGTACATCTTGTTAGATTACACAAACTAGGAAAGTTTGATCTTGCTGCACTGAAGAGTCTTCGTAAGAAACCAACTCATTTGGGGAACAGAACAGCCTTATTTCACACAGTACTGTGTTCGGCAATGAATGGGCTTGTTTTCTAAACAAACTACTTTAGAAATGAAGGTAGTCTATTAAGTTGTACATCTTGTTAGATTACAAAAACTAGGAAAGTTTGATCTTGCTGCCCTCAAGACTCTTCTCAAAGAAAGCAACTGTTTTTTAGACAGAACAGCCTTATTTCACACAGTACTGTGTTTGGAAATGAATGGGTTTGTTTTCTAAACAAACTACGTTCGAAATGTGTTTAATCTACTAAGTTGTATATCTTTTTAGATCACATAAACTAGGAAAGTTTGATCTTGCTGCACTGAAGACTCTTCGTAAGAAAGCAACTGATTTGGGGATTAGAACAAGCTTATTTCACACAGTAGTGTGTTCGGCAATGAACGCGTTTGTTTTCTAAACAAAGTACGTTAGAAATGTGGTTAATCAACTAAATTGTACATCTTGTTAGATTACACAAACTAGGAAAGTTTGATCTTGCTGCACTGAAGACTCTTCGTAAGAAAGCAACTCATTTGGAGAACAGAATAGCCTTATTTCACACAGTACTGTGTTCGGCAAAGAAGGTGTTTGTTTTCTAAACAAACTACGTTAGAAATGTGGTTAATCTACTAAGTTGTATATCTTGTTAGATTATACAAACTAGGAAAGTTTGATCTTGCTGCACTGAAGAGTCTTCGTAAGAAACCAACTCATTTGGTGAACAGAACAGCCTTATTTCACACAGTACTGTGTTCGGCAATGAAGGCGTTTGTTTTCTAAACAAACTACGTTACAAATGTGGTTAATCTACTAAGTTGTACATCTTGTTAGATTACACAAACTAGGAAAGTTTGATCTTGCTGCACTGAAGAGTCTTCGTAAGAAACCAACTCATTTGGTGAACAGAACAGCCTTATTTCACACAGTACTGTGTTCGGCACTGAAGGCGTTTGTTTTCCAAACAAACTACGTTAGAAATGTGGTTAATCTACTAAATTGTACATCTTGTTAGATTACACAAACTAGGAAAGTTTGATCTTGCTGCACTGAAGACTCTTCCTAAGAAAGCAACTCATTTGGAGAACAGAATAGCCTGATTTCAGACAGTACTGTGTTCGCCAATGAAGGTGTTTGTTTTCTAAACATACTACGTGAGAAATGTGGTTAATCTACTAAATTCTACATCTTGTTAGATTACACAAACTAAGAAAGTTTGACCTTGCTGCACTGAAGACTCTTCGTAAGAAAGCAACTGATTTGGGTATCAGAACAAGCTTATTTCACACAGTACTGTGTTCGGCAATGAAGGCGTTTGTTTTCTAAACAAATTACGTTAGAAATGTGGTTAATCTACTAAATTGTACATCTTGTTAGATTACACAAACTAGGAAAGTTTGATCTTGCTGCACTGAAGACTCTTCGTAAGAAAGCAAATCATTTGGAGAACAGTATAGCCTTATTTCACACAGTACTGTGTTCGGAAATGAAGGTGTTGTTTTCTAAACAAACTACGTTAGAAATGTGTTTAATCTACGAAATTCTACATCTTGTTAGATTACACAAACTAGGAAAGTTTGATCTTGCTGCACTGAAGACTCTTCGTAAGAAAGCAACTGATTTGGGGATCAGAACACGCTTATTTCACACAGTACTGTGTTCGGCAATGAAGGCGTTTGTTTTCTAAACAAATTACGTTAGAAATGTGGTTAATCTACTAAATTGTACATCTTGTTAGATTACACAAACTAGGAAAGTTTGATCTTGCTGCACTGAAGACTCTTCGTAAGAAAGCAAATCATTTGGAGAACAGTATAGCCTTATTTCACACAGTACTGTGTTCGGAAATGAAGGTGTTTGTTTTCTAAACAAACTACGTTAGAAATGTGTTTAATCTACGAAATTCTACATCTTGTTAGATTACACAAACTAGGAAAGTTTGATCTTGCTGCACTGAAGACTCTTCGTAAGAAAGCAACTGATTTGGGGATCAGAACACGCTTATTTCACACCGTACTGTGTTCGGCAATGAAGGCGTTTGTTTTCTAAACAAAATACGTTACAAATGTGGTTAATCTACTAAATTGTATATCTTGTTAGATTACACAAACTAGGAAAGTTTGATCTTGCTGCACTGAAGAGTATTCGTAAGAAATCAACTCATTTGGGGAAGAGAACAGCCTTATTTCACACAGTACTGTGTTCGGCAATGAAGGTGTTTGTTTTCTAAACAAACTACGTTACAAATGTGGTTAAGCTACTAAATTGTATATCTTGTTAGATTACACAAACTAGGAAAGTTTGATCTTGCTGCACTGAAGACTCTTCGTGAGAAAGCAACTCATTTGGAGAACAGAATCGCCTTATTTCACATAGTACGGTGTTTGGCAATGAAGGTGTTTGTTTTCTAAACAAACTACGTTATAAATGTGGTTAATCTACTAAATTGTACATCTTGTTAGATTACACAAACTAGGAAAGTTTGATCTTGCTGCACTGAAGACTCTTCGTAAGATAGCAACTCATTTGGAGAACGGAATAGCCTTATTTCACACAGTACTGTGTTCGGCAATGAAGGTGTTTGTTTTCTAAACCAACTACGTTAGAAATGTGGTTAATCTACGAAATTCTACATCTTGTTAGATTACAGAAACTAGGAAAGTTTGATCTTGCTGCACTGAAGACTCTTCGTAAGAAAGCAACTCATTTGTAGAACAGAACTAGCTTACTTCACACAGTACTGCATTTGCAATGAAGGTGTTTGTTTTCTAAACAAACTACGTTAGAAATGTGGTTAATCTACTAAATTCTACATCTTGGTAGATTACACAAACTAGGAAAGTTTGATCTTACTGCACTGAAGACTCTTCGTAAGAAAGCAACTGATTTGGGTTCAGAACACACTTATTTCACACCGTACTGTGTTCGGCAATGAAGGCGTTTGTTTTCTAAACAAACTATGTTACAAATGCGGTTAGTCTACTACGTTGTACATCTTGTTTGATTACACAAACTAGGAAAGTTTGATCTTGCTGCACTGAAGAGTCTTCGTAAGAAACCAACTCATTTGGGGAACAGAACAGCCTTATTTCGCACAGTACTGTGTTCGGCAATGAATGGCTTTGTTTTCTAAACAAACTACTTTAGAAATGAAGGTAGTCCATTAAGTTGTACATCTTGTTAGATTGCAAAAACTAGGAAAGTTTGATCTTGCTGCCCTCAAGACTCTTCTCAAGAAAGCAACTGATTTGGAGAACAGAACAGCCTTATTTCACACAGTACTGTGTTAAAGCAATGAAGGCGTTGGTTTTCTAAACAAACTATTTTAGAAATGTGGTTAATCTACTGAATTGTATATCTTGTTAGATTACACAAACTAGGAAAGTTTGATCTTGCTGCACTGAAGACTCTTCGTAAGAAAAAGCAACTCATTTGGAGAACAGAATACCCTTATTTCACACAGTATTGTGTTCGGCAATGAAGGTGTTTGTTTTCTAAACATACTACGTTAGAAATGTGGTTAATCTACTAAATTCTACATCTTGTTAGATTACACAAACTAAAAAAGTTTGACCTTGCTGCACTGAAGACTCTTCGTAAGAAAGCAACTGATTTGCGTATCAGAACAAGCTTATTTCACACAGTACTGTGTTCGGCAATGAAATGGCGTTTGTTTTCTCAACAAACTACGTTACAAATGTGGTTAATCTACTAAGTTGTACATCTTGTTAGATTACACAAACTAGGAAAGTTTGTTCTTGCTGCACTGAAGAGTCTTCGTAAGAAATGAACTCATTTGGGGAACAGAACAGCCTTATTTCACACAGTACTGTGTTCGGCCATGAATGGGTTTGTTTTCTAAACAAACTACTTTAGAAATGAAGGTAGTCTATTAAGTTGTACATCTTGTTAGATTACACAAACTAGGAAAGTTTGATCTTGCTGCACTGAAGACTCTTCGTAAGAAAGCAACTAATTTGGAGAACAGAATAACCTTATTTCACACAGTACTGTGTTCGGCAATGAAGGTGCTTGTTTTCTAAACATACAGCGTTAGAAATGTGGTTAATCTACTAAATTCTACATCTTGTTAGATTACACAAACTAAGAAAGTTTGACCTTGCTGCACTGAAGACTCTTCGTAAGAAAGCAACTGATTTGGGGATCAGAACAAGCTTATTTCACACAGTACTGTGTTCGGCAATGAAGGCGTTTGTTTTCTAAACAAACTACGTTACAAATGTGGTTAATCTACTAAGTTGTACATCTTGTTAGATTACACAAACTAGGAAAGTTTGATCTTGCTGCACTGAAGAGTCTTCGTAAGAAACCAACTCATTTGGGGAACAGAACAGCCTTATTTCACACAGTACTGTGTTCGGCAATGAATGGGCTTGTTTTCTAAACAAACTACTTTAGAAATGAAGGTAGTCTATTAAGTTGTACATCTTGTTAGATTACAAAAACTAGGAAAGTTTGATCTTGCTGCCCTCAAGACTCTTCTCAAGAAAGCAACTGTTTTCGGGAACAGAACAGCCTTATTTCACACAGTACTGTGTTTGGAAATGAATGGGTTTGTTTTCTAAACAAACTACGTTCGAAATGTGTTTAATCTACTAAGTTGTATATCTTTTTAGATCACATAAACTAGGAAAGTTTGATCTTGCTGCACTGAAGGCTCTTCGTAAGAAAGCAACTGATTTGGGGATCAGAACAATATTATTTCAAACAGTACTGTGTTTGGCAATGAAGGCGTTTGTTTTCTAAACAAATTACGTTAGAAATGTGGTTAATCTACTAAGTTGTACATCTTGTTAGATTACACAAACTAGGAAAGTTTGATCTTGCTGCACTGAAGACTCTTCGTAAGAAAGCAACTCATTTGGAGAACAGAATACCCTTATTTCACACAGTACTGTGTTCGGCAATGAAGGTGTTTGTTTTCTAAACAAACTACGTTAGAAATGTGGTTAATGTACTAAGTTGTACATCTTGTTAGATTACACAAAGTAGGAAAGTTTGATCTTGCTTCACTGAAGACTCTTCGTAAGAAAGCAACTCATTTGTAGAACAGAACTAGCTTACTTCACACAGTACTGCATTCGGCAATGAAGGTGTTTGTTTTCTAAACAAACTACGTTAGAAATGTGGTTAATCTACTAAGTTGTACATCTTGTTAGATTACACAAACTAGGAAAGTTTGATCTTGCTGCACTGAAGACTCTTCGTAAGAAAGCAACTCATTTGGAGAACAGAACTGGCTTATTTCACACAGTACTGTGTTCGGTAATGAAGATGTTTGTTTTCTAAAAAAACTACGTTAGAAACGTGGTTAATCTACTAAATTGTACGTCTTGTTAGATTACACAAACTAGGAAAGTTTGATCTTGCTGCACTGAAGACTCTTCCCAAGAAAGCAACTCATTTGGGGATCAGAACAGGCTTATTTCACACAGTACTGTGTTCGGCAATGAAGGCGTTTGTTTTCTAAACAAACTACGTTAGAAATGTGGATATTCTACTAAGTTGAACATCTTGTTAGATTACACAAACTAGGAATGTTTGATCTTGCTGCATTGAAGACTCTTCGTAAGAAAGCAACTCATTTGGGGAACAGAACAGGCTTATTTCACACAGTACTGTGTTCGGCAATGAAGGCGTTTGTTTTCTAAACAAACTACGTTAGAAATGTGGTTAATCTACTAACTTGTATAACTTGTTAGATTACACAAACTAGGAAACTTTGATCTTGCTGCACTGAAGACTCTCCGTAAGAAAGCAACTCATTTTGAGAACAGAACTGGCTTCACACAGTACTGTGTTCGGCAATGAATGTGTTAGTTTTCTAAACAAACTACGTTAGAAATGTGGTTAATCTACTAAATTGTACACCTTGTTAGATTACACAAACTAGGAAAGTTTGATCTTGTTGCACTGAAGATTCTTCGTAATAAACCTACTCATTTTTAGAACAGAACGGGCTTACTTCACACAGTACTGTGTTCGGCAATGAAGGTGTTTGTTTTCTAAACAAACTACTTTAGAAATGTGGTTAATCTACTAAATTGTACATCTTGTTAGATTACACAAACTAGGAAAGTTTGATCTTGCTGCACTGAAGAGTCTTCGTAAGAATGTGTTAGTTTTCTAAACAAACTGCGTTATAAATCTGGTGAATCTACTAAATTGAACATCTTGTTTGATTACACAAATTAGGAAAGTTTGATCTGTCTGCACTGAAGACTCTTCGTAAGAAAGCAACTCATTTGCACAACAGAACTGGCTGATTTGACACAGTACTGTGGTCGGCAATGAAGGTGTTTGTTTTCTAAACAAACTACGTTAGAAATGTGGTTAATCTACTAAATTGTACATCTTGTTAGATTACACAAACTAGGAAACTTTGATCTTGCTGCACTGAAGAGTCTTCGTAAAGAAAGCTACTGATTCGGGAACAGAACAGCCTTATTTCAAACAGTACTGTGTTTGGCAATGAATGGGTTTGTTTTCTAAACAAACTACGTTCAAAATGTGTTTAATCTACTAAGTTGTATATCTTCTTAGATTGCACAAACTAGGAAAGTTTGATCTTGCTGCACTGAAGACTCTTCGTAAAAGCAACTCATTTGGAGAACAGAACAGGCTTTTTTCACACAGTACTGTGTTTGGCAATGAATGGGTTTGTTTTCTAAACAAACTACTTTAGAAATGAAGGTAGTCTATGAAGTTGTACATCTTGTTAGATTACACAAACTAGAAAAGTTTGATCTTGCTGTACTGAAGACTCTTCGTAAGAAAGCAACTCATTTGTAGAACAGAACTGGCTTACTTCAAACAGTACTATGTTTTCGCAATGAGGTGTTAGTTTTCTAAACAAACTACGTTAGAAATAAACTGGTTAATCTACTGAATTGTACATCTTGTTAGATTACACAAACTAGAAAGTTTAATCTTGCTGCACTGAAGACTCTCCTTAAGAAAGCAACTCATTTGCAGAAAGCAACTCATTTGGGAACAGAAAACTAGGTTAGAAATGTTTGTTTAATCTTATTTCATAACAGTACTGCTGTTCTCCGTAAGAAAGCAATGAAACAGTGTTTGTTTTCTAAACAAACAACGTTAGAAATGTGGTTAATCTACTAAATTGTACATCTTGTTAGATTACACAAACTAGGAAAGTTTGATCTTGCTGCACTGAAGACTCTTCCTAAGAAAGCAACTCATTTGTAGAACAGAACTGGCTTATTTCAAACAGTACTGTGTTTGGCAATGAATGGGTTTGTTTTCTAAACAAACTACTTTAGAAATGAAGGTAGTCTATTAAGTTGTACATCTTGTTAGATTACAAAACTAGAAAGTTTGATCTTGCTGCACTGAAGACTCTTCTCAAGAAAGCAACTCATTTGGGGAACAGAACAGCCTTATTTCACACAGTGCTGTGTTCGAAATGAAGATGTTTGTTTTTCTAAACAAACAACGTTATAAATGTGGTTAATCTACTAAATTGTACATCTTGTTAGATTACACAAACTAGGAAAGTTTGATCTTGCTGCACTGAAGACTCTTCAAACTAAGAAAGCAACTCATTTGCAGAACAGAACTGGCTTATTTCACACAGTACTGTGTTTGGCAATGAAGGTGTTTGTTTTCTAAACAAACTAGGTTAGAAATATGGTTAATCTACTAAGTTGTACATCTTGTTAGATTTCAAAATTGGAAAATTTGATCTTGCTGCACTGAAGAGTCTTCTAAGAAAGCAACTCATTTGTAGAACAGAACAGCCTTATTTCACACAGTACTGTGTTCGGCAATGAATGGGCTTGTTTTCAAACAAACTAATTTAGAAATGTGTTTAATCTACTAAATTGTACATCTTTTTAGATTACACAAACTAGGAAAGTTTGATCTTGCTGCACTGAAGACTCTTAGTAAGAAAGCAACTCATTTGGAGAACAGAACAGCCTTATTTCAAACAGTACTGTGTTTGGCAATGAAAGTGTTTATTTTCTAAACAATCAACGTTAGAAATGTGGTTAATCTACTAGATTGTACATCTTGTTAGATTACACAAACTAGGAAAGTTTGATCTTGCTGCACTGAAGACTCTTCTTAAAGCAACTCAGTTGGGGATCAGAACAGGCCTATTTCACACAGTACTGTGTTCGCAATGAATGGGTTTGTTTTCTAAACAAACTACTTTAGAAATGAAGTTAGTCTATTAAGTTGTACATCTTGTTAGATTACAAAACTAGGAAAGTTTGATCTTTCTGCACTGAAGACTCTTTGTAAGAAAGCAACTCATTTGGGGAACAAAACAGCCTTATTTCACACAGTACTGTGGTCGGCAATGAAGGGGTTTGTTTTCTAAACAAACTACGTTAGAAATCTGGTTAATCTACTAAGTTGAACATCTTGTTAGATTACACAAACTAGGGAAGTTTGATCTTGCTGCACTGAAGACTCTTCATAATACAGCAACTCATTTGTAGAACAGAACTAGCTTACTTCACACAGTACTGCATTTGGAAATGAAGATGTTTGTTTTCTAAAGAAACTACGTTAGAAATGTGGTTAATCTACTAAGTTGTACATCTTTTAGATTACACAAACTAGGAAAGTTTGATCTTGCTGCACTGAAGACTCTTGTAAGAAACCAACTCATTTGGAGAACAGAACTGGCTTATTTCACACAGTACTGTGTTCGGCAATGAAGGTGTTTGTTTTCTAAACAAACTAATTTAGAAATGTGGTTAATCTACTAAATTGTACACCATGTTAGATTACAAAACTAGGAAAGTTTGATCTATCTGCACTGAAAGACTCTTCCTAAGAAAGCAACTCATTGGGGAACAAAACAGCCTTATTTCACACAGTACTGTGGTCGGCAATGAAGGGGTTTGTTTTCTAAACAAACTACGTTATAAATCTGGTTAATCTACTAAGTTGAACATCTTGTTAGATTACACAAACTAGGAAAGTTTGATCTTGCTGCACTGAAGACTCTTCCGTAAGAAAGCAACTCATTTGAAGAAGAGAACTGGCTTATTTCACACAGTACTGTGTTCGGCAATGAAGGTGTTTGTTTTCTAAACAAACTAGGTTAGAAATGTGGTTAATCTACTAAATTGTACATCTTGTTAGATTACACAAACTAGGAAACTTTGATCTTGCTGCACTGAAGAGTCTTCGTAAGAAACCAACTCATTTGCAGAACAGAACTGGAGTATTTCACACAGTAGTGTGTTCGGCAAATGAAGATGTTTGTTTTCTAAAAAACTACGTTAGAAATGTGGTTAATCTACTAAACTATACACCTTCTTTGATTACACAAACTAGAAACGTTTGATCTTGCTGCACTGAAGACTCTTCAGTAAGAAAGCAACTCATTTGGCGAAAGAACAGCCTTATTTCAAACAGTACTGTGTTCGCAATGAAGGTGATTATTTTCTAAACAAACTACGTTAGAAATGTGGTTAATCTACTAAATTCTACATCTTGTTAGATTACACACACTTGGAAAGTTTGATCTTGCTGCACTGAAGACTCTTCCTAAGAAAGCAACTCATTTGGGGATCAGAACAGCCTTATTTCACACAGTACTGTGTTCGACAATGAAGGCGTTTGTTTTCTAAACAAACTACGTTAGAAATGTGGTTAATCTACTAAATTGTACATCTTGTTAAATTACACAACCTAGGAAAGTTTGATCTTGCTGCACTGAAGACTCTTCGTAAGAAAGCAACTCATTTGGAGAACAGAACAGCCTTATTTCACACAGTACTGTGTTCGGCAATGAAGGTGTTTGTTTTCTAAACAAACTACGTTATAAATGTGGTTAAACTACTAAGTTGTACATCTTGTTAGATTACACAAACTAGGAAAGTTTTTGATCTTGCTGCACTGAAGAGTCTTCGAAGAAAGCAACTCATTTAGGAAATAGAACAGCCTTATTTCACACAGTACTGTGTTGGGCAATGAATGGGTTTGTTTTCTAAACAAAGTACTTTAGAAATGAAGGTATTCTATTAAGGTGTACATCTTGTTAGATTACAAAAACTAGGAAAGTTTGATCTTGCTGCACTGAAGACTCTTCGTCACAAAGCAACTCATTTGAAGAACAGAACTGGCTTACTTCACACACTACTGCGTTCAGCAATGAAGGTGTTTGTTTTCTAAACAAACTACGTTAGAAATGTGGTTAATCTACTAAGTTGTACATCTTGTTAGATTACACAAACTATGAAAGTTTGATCTTGCTGCACTGAAGACTCTTCTTAAGAAAGGAACTCATTTGCGGAAGAGAACAGCCTTATGTCACACAGTACTGTTTTTCGCAATGAAGGTGTTTGTTTTCTAAACAAACTACGTTAGAAATGTGGTTAATCTACTAACTTCTACATCTTGTTAGATTACACAAACTAGGAAAGTTTGATCTTGCTGCACTGAAGACTCTTCGTAAGAAAGGAACTCATTTGGGGAACTGAACAGCCTTATTTCACACAGTACTGTGTTCGGCAATGAAGGTGTTTGTTTTCTAAACAAACCACGTTATAAATGTGGTTAATCTACTAAGTTGTACATCTTGTTATATTACACAAACTAGGAAAGTTTTATCTTGCTGCATTGAAGAATCTTCGTAAGAAAGCATCTCATTTGGGGAATAGAACAGCCTTACTTCAAACAGTACTGTGTTCGGCAATGAATGGGTTTGTTTTCTAAACAAACTACTTTAGAAATGAAGGTAGTCTATTAAGTTGTACATCTTGTTAGATTACAAAAACTAGGAAAGTTTGATCTTGCTGCCCTGAAGACTCTTCTCAAGAAAGCAACTGATTTCGGGAACAGAACAGCCTTATTTCACACAGTGCTGTGTTCGGAAATGAAGGCGTTTGTTTTCTAAACAAACAACGTTATAAATGTGGTTAAACTACTAAGTTGTACATCTTGTTAGATTACACAAACTAGGAAAGTTTGATCTTGCTGCCCTGAAGACTCTTCGTAAGAAAGCAACTCATTTGCAGAACAGAACTGGCTTATTTGACACAGTACTGTGTTTGGCAATGAAGGTGTTTGTTTTCTAAACAAACTAGGTAAGAAATATGGTTAATCTACTAAGTTGTACATCTTGTTAGATTTCAAAAATTGGAAAATTTGATCTTGCTGCACTGAAGAGTCTTCGTAAGAAAGCAACTGATTTCGGGAACAGAACAGCCTTATTTCACACAGTACTGTGTTCGGCAATGAATGGGCTTGTTTTCAAACAAACTACGTTCGAAATGTGTTTAATCTACTAAATTGTATATCTTTTTAGATTACACAAACTAGGAAAGTTTGATCTTGCTGCACTGAAGACTCTTCGTAAGAAAGCAACTCATTTGTGGAACAGAACAGCGTTATTTCAAACAGTACTGCGATTGGCAATGAAAGTGTTTATTTTCTAAACAATCAACGTTAGAAATGTGGTTAATCTACTAGATTCTACATCTTGTTAGATTACACAAACTAGGAAAGTTTGATCTTGCTGCACTGAAGACTCTTCGTCAGAAAGCAACTCAGTTGGGGATCAGAACAGGCCTATTTCACACAGTACTGTGTTCGGCAATGAATGGGTTTGTTTTCTAAACAAACTACTTTAGAAATGAAGTTAGTCTATTAAGTTGTACATCTTGTTAGATTACAAAAACTAGGAAAGTTTGATCTTTCTGCACTGAAGACTCTTTGTAAGAAAGCAACTCATTTGGGGAACAAAACAGCCTTATTTCACACAGTACTGTGGTCGGCAATGAAGGGGTTTGTTTTCGAAACAAACTACGTTAGAAATCTGGTTAATCTACCAAGTTGAACATCTTGTTAGATTACACAAACTACGGAAGTTTGATCTTGCTGCACTGAAGACTCTTCATAATACAGCAACTCATTTGTAGAACAGAACTAGCTTACTTCACACAGTACTGCATTTGGAAATGAAGATGTTTGTTTGCTAAAGAAACTACGTTAGAAATGTGGTTAATCTACTAAGTTGTACATCTTTTTAGATTACACAAACTAGGAAAGTTTGATCTTGCTGCACTGAAGACTCTTTGTAAGAAACCAACTCATTTGGAGAACAGAACTGGCTTATTTCACACAGTACTGTGTTCGGCAATGAAGGTGTTTGTTTTCTAAACAAACTAATTTAGAAATGTGGTTAATCTACTAAATTGTACACCATGTTAGATTACAAAAACTAGGAAAGTTTGATCTATCTGCACTGAAGACTCTTCCTAAGAAAGCAACTCATTGGGGGAACAAAACAGCCTTATTTCACACAGTACTGTGGTCGGCAATGAAGGGGTTTGTTTTCTAAACAAACTACGTTATAAATCTGGTTAATCTACTAAGTTGAACATCTTGTTAGATTACACAAACTAGGAAAGTTTGATCTTGCTGCACTGAAGACTCTTCGTAAGAACGCAACTCATTTGAAGAAGAGAACTGGCTTATTTCACACAGTACTGTGTTCGGCAATGAAGGTGTTTGTTTTCTAAACAAACTAGGTTAGAAATGTGGTTAATCTACTAAATTGTACATCTTGTTAGATTACACAAACTAGGAAACTTTGATCTTGCTGCACTGAAGAGTCGTCGTAAGAAACCAACTCATTTGCAGAACAGAACTGGAGTATTTCACACAGTAGTGTGTTCGGTAATGAAGATGTTTGTTTTCTAAAAAAACTACGTTAGAAATGTGGTTAATCTACTAAACTATACACCATCTTTGATTACACAAACTGGAAACGTTTGATCTTGCTGCACTGAAGACTCTTCGTAAGAAAGCAACTCATTTGCGGAAAGAACAGCGTTATTTCAAACAGTACTGCGTTCGGCAATGAAGGTGATTATTTTCTAAACAAACTACGTTAGAAATGTGGTTAATCTACTAAATTCTACATCTTGTTAGATTACACACACTTGGAAAGTTTGATCTTGCTGCACTGAAGACTCTTCCTAAGAAAGCAACTCATTTGGGGATCAGAACAGCCTTATTTCACACAGTACTGTGTTCGACAATGAAGGCGTTTGTTTTCTAAACAAACTACGTTAGAAATGTGGTTAATCTACTAAATTGTACATCTTGTTAAATTACACAACCTAGGAAAGTTTGATCTTGCTGCACTGAAGACTCTTCGTAAGAAAGCAACTCATTTGGAGAACAGAACAGCCTTATTTCACACAGTACTGTGTTCGGCAATGAAGGTGTTTGTTTTCTAAACAAACTACGTTATAAATGTGGTTAAACTACTAAGTTGTACATCTTGTTAGATTACACAAACCAGGAAAGTTTGATCTTGCTGCACTGAAGAGTCTTCGGAAGAAAGCAACGCATTTAGGAAATAGAACAGCCTTATTTCACACAGTACTGTGTTGGGCAATGAATGGGATTGTTTTCTAAACAAAGTACTTTAGAAATGAAGGTATTCTATTAAGGTGTACATCTTGTTAGATTACAAAAACTAGGAAAGTTTGATCTTGCTGCACTGAAGACTCTTCGTCACAAAGCAACTCATTTGAAGAACGGAATTGGCTTACTTCACACACTACTGCGTTCAGCAATGAAGGTGTTTGTTTTCTAAACAAACTACGTTAGAAATGTGGTTAATCTACTAAGTTGTACATCTTGTTAGATTACACAAACTATGAAAGTTTGATCTTGCTGCACTGAAGACTCTTCGTAAGAAAGGAACTCATTTGCGGAAGAGAACAGCCTTATGTCACACAGTACTACGTTCGCCAATGAAGGTGTTTGTTTTCTAAACAAACTACGTTAGAAATGTGGTTAATCTACTAACTTCTACATCTTGTTAGATTACACAAACTAGGAAAGTTTGATCTTGCTGCACTGAAGACTCTTCGTAAGAAAGGAACTCATTTGGGGAACTGAACAGCCTTATTTCACACAGTACTGTGTTCGGCAATGAAGGTGTTTGTTTTCTAAACAAACCACGTTATAAATGTGGTTAATCTACTAAGTTGTACATCTTGTTATATTACACAAACTAGGAAAGTTTTATCTTGCTGCACTGAAGAGTCTTCGTAAGAAAGCATCTCATTTGGGGAATAGAACAGCCTTACTTCAAACAGTACTGTGTTCGGCAATGAATGGGTTTGTTTTCTAAACAAACTACTTTAGAAATGAAGGTAGTCTATTAAGTTGTACATCTTGTTAGATTACAAAAACTAGGAAAGTTTGATCTTGCTGCCCTGAAGACTCTTCTCAAGAAAGCAACTGATTTCGGGAACAGAACAGCCTTATTTCACACAGTGCTGTGTTCGGAAATGAAGGCGTTTGTTTTCTAAACAAACAACGTTAGAAATGTGGTTAATCTACTAAGTTGTACATCTTGTTAGATTCCACAAACTAGGAAAGTTTGATCTTGCTGCACATAAGAGTCTTCGTAAGAAAGCAACTCATTTGGGGAACAGAACAGCCTTATTTCACACAGTACTGTGTTCGGCAATGAATGGTTTTGTTTTCTAAACAAACTACGTTAGAAATGTGGTTAATTACTAAGTTGTACATCTTGTTAGATTACACAAACTAGGAAAGTTTGATCTTGCTGCACTGAAGACTCCTCGTAAGAAAGTAACTCATTTGTAGAACAGAACTAGCTTACTTCACACAGTACTGCATTCGGCAATGAAAGTGTTTGTTTTCTAAACAAACTACGTTAGAAATCTGGTTAAGGTACTAAGTTGTAAATCTTGTTAGATTACACAAACTGGGAAAGTTTGATCTTGCTACACTGAAGACTCTTCGAAAGAAAGCAACTCATTTGCGGAACAGAACAGCCTTATTTCACACAGTACTGCGTTCGGCAATGAAGGTGTTTGTTTTCTAAACAAACTACGTTAGAAAAATGTGGTTAATCTACTAAATTCTACATCTTGTTAGATTACACAAACTAGGAAAGTTTGATCTTGCTGCACTGAAGAGTCTTCGGAAGAAAGCAACTCATTTGGGGAACAGAACAGCCTTATTTCACACAGTACTGTGTTTGGAAATGAAGGCGTTTGTTTTCTAAACGAACTACGTTAGAAATGTGGTTAATCTACTAATTTGTACATCTTTTAAGATTACAGAAACTAGGAAAGTTTGATCTTGCTGCACTGAATACTCTTCGTAAGAAAGCAACTCATTTGCGGAACAGAACAGCCTTATTTCACACAGTACTGCGTTCGGCAAAGAAGGTGTTTATTTTCTAAACAAACTACGTTAGAAATGTGGTTAATCTACTAAATTCTACATCTTGTTAGATTACACACACTTGGAAAGTTTGATCTTGCTGCACTGAAGACTCTTCCTAAGAAAGCAACTCATTTGGGGATCAGAACAGGCTTATTTCACACAGTACTGTGTTCGACAATGAAGGCGTTTGTTTTCTAAACAAACTACGTTAGAAATGTGGTTAATCTACTAAATTGTACATCTTGTTAAATTACACAACCTAGGAAAGTTTGATCTTGCTGCACTGAAGACTCTTCGTAAGAAAGCAACTCATTTGGAGAACAGAACAGCCTTATTTCACACAGTACTGTGTTCGGCAATGAAGGTGTTTGTTTTCTAAACAAACTACGTTATAAATGTGGTTAAACTACTAAGTTGTACATCTTGTTAGATTACACAAACTAGGAAAGTTTGATCTTGCTGCACTGAAGAGTCTTCGGAAGAAAGCAACGCATTTAGGAAATAGAACAGCCTTATTTCACACAGTACTGTGTTGGGCAATGAATGGGATTGTTTTCTAAACAAAGTACTTTAGAAATGAAGGTATTCTATTAAGGTGTACATCTTGTTAGATTACACAAACTAGGAAAGTTTGATCTTGCTGCACTGAAGACTCTTCGTAACAAAGCAACTCATTTGAAGAACGGAACTGGCTTACTTCACACACTACTGCGTTCAGCAATGAAGGTGTTTGTTTTCTAAACAAACTACGTTAGAAATGTGGTTAATCTACTAAGTTGTACATTTTGTTAGATTACACAAACTAGGAAAGTTTGATCTTGCTGCACTGAAGACTCTTCGTAAGAAAGGAACTCATTTGCGGAAGAGAACAGCCTTATGTCACACAGTACTACGTTCGCCAATGAAGGCGTTTGTTTTCTAAACAAACTACGTTAGAAATGTGGTTAATGCACTAAATTCTACATCTTGTTAGATTACACATACTAGGAAAGTTTGATCTTGCTGCACTGAAGACTCTTCGTAAGAAAGGAACTCATTTCGGGAACTGAACAGCCTTATTTCACACAGTACTGTGTTCGGCAATGAAGGTGTTTGTTTTCTAAACAAACCACGTTATAAATGTGGTTAATCTACTAAGTTGTACATCTTGTTAGATTACACAAACTAGGAAAGTTTTATCTTGCTGCACTGAAGAGTCTTCGTAAGAAAGCATCTCATTTGGGGAATAGAACAGCCTTATTTCAAACAGTACTGTGTTCGGCAATGAATGGGTTTGTTTTCTAAACAAACTACTTTAGAAATGAAGGTAGTCTATTAAGTTGTACATCTTGTTAGATTACAAAAACTAGGAAAGTTTGATCTTGCTGCCCTGAAGACTCTTCTCAAGAAAGCAACTGATTTCGGGAACAGAACAGCCTTATTTCACACAGTGATGTGTTCGGAAATGAAGGTGTTTGTTTTCTAAACAAACAACGTTAGAAATGTGGTTAATCTACTAAGTTGTACATCTTGTTAGATTACACAAACTAGGAAAGTTTGATCTTGCTGCACATAAGAGTCTTCGTAAGAAAGCAACTCATTTGGGGAACAGAACAGCCTTATTTCACACAGTACTGTGTTCGGCAATGAAGGCGTTTGTTTTCTAAACAAACTACGTTAGAAATGTGGTTAATCTACTAAGTTGTACATCTTGTTAGATTACACAAACTAGGAAAGTTTGATCTTGCTGCACTGAAGACTCTTCGTAAGAAAGCAACTCATTTGTAGAACAGAACTAGCTTACTTCACACAGTACTGCATTCGGCAATGAAAGTGTTTGTTTTCTAAACAAACTACGTTAGAAATCTGGTTAAGCTACTAAGTTGTAAATCTTGTTAGATTACACAAACTGGGAAAGTTTGATCTTGCTGCACTGAAGACTCTTCTCAAGAAAGCAACTGATTTCGGGAACAGAACAGCCTTATTTCACACAGTACTGTGTTCGGCAATGAAGGCGTTTGTTTTCTAAACGAACTACGTTAGAAATGTGGTTAATCTACTAATTTGTACATCTTGTAAGATTACAGAAACTAGGAAAGTTTGATCTTGCTGCACTGAAGACTCTTCGTAAGAAAGCAACTCATTTGCGGAACAGAACAGCCTTATTTCACACAGTACTGCGTTCGGCAAAGGTGTTTGTTTTCTCAACAAACTTCGTTAGTAATGTGGTTAATCTACTAAATTCTACATCTTGTTAGATTACACAACCTAGGAAAGTTTGATCTTGCTGCACAGAAGACTCTTCGTAAGAGAGCAACTCATTTGGGGATCAGAACAGGCTTATTTGACACAGTACTGTGTTCGGCCATGAAGGCGTTTGTTTTCTAAACAAACTACGTTAGAAATGTGGTTAATCTACTAAGTTGTACATCTTGTTAGATTACAAAAACTAGGAAAGTTTGATCTTGCTGTCCTGAAGACCCTTCTCAAGAAAGCAACTGATTTCGGGAACAGAACAGCCTTATTTCACACAGTACTGTGTTCGGCAATGAAGGCGTTTGTTTTCTAAACAAACTACGTTAGAAATGTTGTTAGTCTACTAAGTTGTACATCTTGTTAGATTACACAAACTAGGAAAGTTTGATCTTGCTGCATTGAAGACTCTTCGTAAGAACGCAACTCATTTGGAGAACAGAATAGCCTTATTTCACACAGTACTGTGTTCGGCAATGAAGGCGTTTGTTTTCTAAACAAACTACGTTAGAAATGTGGTTAATCAACTAAATTGTACATCTTGTTAGATTACACAAACTAGGAAAGTTTGATCTTGCTGCACTGAAGACTCTTCGTAAGAAAGCAACTCATTTGGGGAACAGAACAGCTTTATTTCACATAGTACTGTGTTCGGCAATGAAGGCGTTTGTTTTCTAAACAAACTACGTTAGAAATGTGGTTAATCTATTAATTTGTACATCTCGTTAGATTATACAAACTAGGAGAGTTTGATCTTGCTGCACTGAAGACTCTTCGTAAGAAAGCAACTCATTTGCGGAACAGAACAGCCTTATTTCACACAGTACTGCGTTCGCCAATGAAGGTGTTTGTTTTCTAAACAAACTACGTTAGAAATGTGGTTAATCTACTAAATTGTACATCTTGTAAGATTACACAAACTGGGAAAGTTTGATCTTGCTGCACTGAAGACTCTTCGTAAGAAAGGAACTCATTTGCGGAACAGAACAGCCTTATTTCACACAGTACTGCGTTCGCCAATGAATGTGTTTGTTTTCTAAACAAACTACGTTAGAAATGTGGTTAATCTACTAAATTCTACATCTTGTTAGATTACACAAACTAGGAAAGTTTGATCTTGCTGCACTGAAGACGCTTCGTAAGAAAGCAACTCATTTGGGGATCAGAACAGGCTTATTTCACACAGTACTGTGTTCGGGAATGAAGGCGTTTGTTTTCTGAACAACCTACGATAGAAATGTGGTTAATCTACTAAGTTGTACATCTTGTTAGATTACACAAACTAGGAAAGTTTGATCTTGCTGCACTGAAGACTCTTCGTAAGAAAGGAACTCATTTCGGGAACTGAACAGCCTTATTTCACACAGTACTGTGTTCGGCAATGAAGGTGTTTGTTTTCTAAACAAACCACGTTATAAATGTGGTTAATCTACTAAGTTGTACATCTTGTTAGATTACACAAACTAGGAAAGTTTTATCTTGCTGCACTGAAGAGTCTTCGTAAGAAAGCATCTCATTTGGGGAACAGAACAGCCTTATTTCACACAGTACTGTGTTCGGCAATGAATGGGTTTGTTTTCTAAACAAACTACTTTAGAAATGAAGGTAGTCTATTAAGTTGTACATCTTGTTAGATTACAAAATCTAGGAAAGGTTGATCTTGCTGCCCTGAAGACTTTTCTCAAGAAAGCAACTGATTTCGGGAACAGAACAGCCTTATTTCACACAGTACTGTATTCGGAAATGAAGGCGTTTGTTTTCTAAACAAACAACGTTAGAAATGTGGTTAATCTACTAAGTTGTACATCGTGTTAGATTACACAAACTAGGAAAGTTTGATCTTGCTGCACTGAAGTCTCTTCGTAAGAAAGCAACTCATTTGGAGAACAGAATAGCCATATATCGCACAGTACCGTGTTCGGCAATGAATGTGTTTGTTTTCTAAACAAACTACGTTAGAAATGTTGTTAATCTACTAAATTGTACATCTTGTTAGATTACACAAACTAAGAAAGTTTGATCTTGCTGCATTGAAGACTCTTCGTAAGAAAGCAACTTATTTGGGGATCAGAACAAGCTTAGTTCACACAGAACTGTGTTCGGCAATGAAGGCGTTTGTTTTCTAAACAAATTACGTTAGAAATGTGGTTAATCTACTAAGTTGTACATCTTGTTAGATTACACAAACTAAGAAAGTTTGATCTTGCTGCAATGAAGACTCTTCGTAAGAAAGCAACTCATTTGGAGAACAGAATAGCCTTATTTCACATAGTACTGTGTTCGGCAATGAAGGTGTTTGTTTTCTAAACAAACTACGTTATAAATGTGGTTAATCTACTAAGTTGTACATCTTGTTAGATTATACAGTCTAGGAAAGTTTGATCTTGCTGCACTGAAGAGTCTTCGTAAGAAACTGACTCATTTGGGGAACAGTATAGCCTTATTTCACACAGTACTGTGTTTGGCAATGAATGGGTTTGTTTTCTAAACAAACTACTTTAGAAATGAAGGTAGTCTATTAAGTTGTACATCTTGTTAGATTACAAAAACTAGGAAAGTTTGATTTTGCTGCCCTCAAGACTCTTCTCAAGAAAGCAACTGATTTCGGGAACAGAACAGCCTTATTTCACACAGTACTGTGTTCGGCAATGAAGGCGTTTGTTTTCTAAACAAACTACGTTAGAAATGTGGTTAATCTACTAAGTTGTACATTTTGTTAGATTACACAAACTAGGAAAGTTTCATCTTGCTGCATTGAAGACTCTTCGTAAGAAAGCAACTCATTTGGAGAACAGAACTAGCTTACTTCACACAGTACTGCATTCGGCAATGAAGGTGTTTGTTTTCTAAACAAACTACGTTAGAAATGTGCTCAATCTACTGAGTTGCACATCTTGTAAGAATACACAAACTAGGAAAGTTTGATCTTGCTGCACTGAAGACTCTTCGTAAGAAAGCAACTCATTTGTAGAACACAACTAGCTTACTGCACGCAGTACTGCATTCGGCAATGAAGGTGTTTGTTTTCTAAACAAACTACGTTAGAAATGTGGTTAATCTACTAAATTGTACATCTTGTGAGATTACACAAACTAGGAAAGTTTGATCTTGCTGCACTGAAGACTCTTCGTAAGAAAGCAACTAATTTGGGGAACAGAACAGCCTTATTTCACACAGTACTGTGTTCGGCAATGAAGGCGTTTGTTTTCTAAACAAACTACGTGAGAAATGTGGTTAATCTATTAAGTTGTACATCTTGTTAGATTATACAAACTAGGAAAGTTTGATCTTGCTGCACTGAAGACTCTTCGTAAGAAAGCAACTCATTTGCGGAACAGAACAGCCTTATTTCACACAGTACTGCGGTCGGCAATGAAGGTGTTTGTTTTCTAAACAAACTACGTTAGAAATGTGGTTATTCTACTAAATTCTACATCTTGTTAGATTACACAAACTAGGAAAGTTTGATCTTGCTGCACTGAAGACTCTTCATAAGAAAGCAACTCATTTGCTCAACAGAACAACCTTATTTCACACAGTACTGCATTCAGCAATGAAGGTTTTGTTTTGTAAACAAACTAGGTTAGAAATGTGGTTAATCTACTAAGTTGTACATCTTGTTAGATTACACAAACCAGGAAAGTTTGATCTTTCTGCACTGAAGACTCTTCGTAAGAAAGCAACTCATTTGGGGATCAGAACAGGCTTATTTCACACAGTACTGTGTTTGGCAATGAAGGCGTTTGTTTTCTATACAAACTACGTTAGAAATGTTGTTAATCTACTAAATTGTACATCTTGTTAGATTACACAAACTAGGAAAGTTTGATCTTGCTGAACTGAAGACTCTTCGTTAGAAAGCAACTCATTTGGAGAACAGAATAGCCTTATTTCACATAGTACTGTGTTCGCAATGAAGGTGTTTTTTTCTAAACAAAATATTCGTTATAAATGTTGTTAATCTACGAAGTTGTACATCTTGTTAGATTACACAAACTAGGAAAGTTTGATCTTGCTGCACTGAAGAGTCTTCGTAAGAAACCAACTCATTTGGGGAACAGCACTGCCTTATTTCACACAGTACTGTGTTCGGCAATGAATGGGTTTGTTTTCTAAACAAAGTACTTTAGAAATGAAGGTAGTCTTTTAAGTTGTACATCTTGTTAGATTACAAAACTAGGAAGTTTGATCTTGCTGCCCTGAAGACTCTTCTCAAGAAAGCAACTGATTTCGGGGACAGAACAGCCTTGTTTCACACAGTACTGTGTTCGGCAATGAAGGCGTTTGTTTTCTAAACAAACTACGTTATAAATGTGGTTAATCTACTAAGTTGTACATCTTGTTAGATTACACAAACTAGGAAATTTTGATCTTGCTGCATTGAAGACTCTTCGTAAGAATGCAACTCATTTGGAGAACAGAAAAGCCTTATTTCACACAGTACTGTGTTCGGCAATGAAGGCGTTTGTTTTCTAAACAAACTACGTTAGAAATGTGGTTAATATACTAAGTTGTACATCTTGTAAGATTACACAAACTAGGAAAGTTTGATCTTGCTGCACTGAAGACTCTTCGTTAGAAAGCAACTCATTTGGAGAACAGAATAGCCTTATTTCACATAGTACTGTGTTCGGCAATGAAGGTGTTTGTTTTCTAAACAAACTACGTTATAAATGTGGTTAATCTACTAAGTTGTACATCTTGTTAGATTACACAAACTAGGAAAGTTTGATCTTGCTGCACTGAAGAGTCTTCGTAAGAAACCAACTCATATGGGGAACAGCACAGTCTTATTTCACACAGTACTGTGTTCGGAAATGAATGGGTTTGTTGTCTAAACAAAGTACTTTAGAAATGAAGGTAGTCTATTAAGTTGTACATCTTGTTAGATTACAAAAACTAGGAAGTTTGATCTTGCTGCCCTGAAGACTCTTCTCAAGAAAGCAACTGATTTCGGGAACAGAACAGCCTTATTTCAGACAGTACTGTGTTCCACAATGAAGGCGTTTGTTTTCTAAACAAACTACGTTAGAAATGTGGTTAATCTACTAAGTTGTACATCTTGTTAGATTACACAAACTAGGAAAGTTTGATCTTGCTGCATTGAAGACTCTTCGTAAGAAAGCAACTCATTTGGAGAACAGAATAGCCTTATTTCACACAGTACTGTGTTTGGCAATGAAGGTGTTTGTTTTCTAAACAAACTACATTAGAAATGTGGTTAATGTACTAAGTTGTACATCTTGTTAGATTACACAAACTAGGAAAGTTTGATCTTGCTGCACTGAGGACTCTTCGTAAGAAAGAAACTCATTTGCGCAACAGAACAGCCTTATTTCACAGAGTACTGCGTTCTGCAATGAAGGTTTTGTTTTCTAAACTAACTACGTTAGAAATGTGGTTAATCTACTAAATTCTACATCTTGTTAGATTACACAAACTAGGAAAGTTTGATCTTGATGCATTGAAGACTCTTCGTAAGAAAGCAACTCATTTGGGTATCAGAACTGGCTTATTTCACACAGTACTGTGTTCGGGATTGAAGGGGTGTGTTTTCTGAACAAACTACGTTAGAAATGTGGTTGATCTACTAAGATGTACATCTTGTTAGATTACACAAACTAGGAATGTGTGATCTTGCTGCACTGAAGACTCTTCGTAAGAAAGCAACTCATTTGGGGATCAGAACAGGCTTAATTCACACAGTACTGTGTTCGGCAATGAAGGCGTTTGTTTTCTAAACAAACTACGTGAGAAATGTTGTTGATCTACTAAGTTGTACATCTTGTTAGATTACACAAACCAGGAAAGTTTGATCTTGCTGCACTGAAGACTCTTGGTAAGAAAGCAACTCATTTGGAGAACAGAATAGCCTTATTTCACATAGTACTGTGTTCGGCAATGAAGGTGTTTGTTTCCTAAACAAACTACGTTATAAATGTGGTTAATCTACTAAGTTATACCTCTTGTTAGATTACACAAACTAGGAAAGTTTGATCTTGATGCACTGAAGAGTCTTCGTAAGAAACCAACTCATTTGGGGAACAGCACTGCCTTATTTCACACAGTACTGTGTTCGGCAATGAATGGGTTTGTTTTCAAAACAAACTATTTTAGAAATGAAGGTAGTCTATTAAGTTGTACATCTTGTTAGATTACAAAAACTAGGAAAGTTTGATCTTGCTGCCCTGAAGACTCTTCTCAAGAAAGCAACTGATTTCGGGAACAGAACAGCCTTATTTCACATAGTACTGTGTTCGGCAATGAAGGCGTTTGTTTTCTAAACAAACTACATTAGAAATGTGGTTAATCTACTAAGTTGTACATCTTGTTAGATTACACAAACTAGGAAAGTTTGATCTTGCTGCATTGAAGACTCTTCGTAAGAAAGCAACTCATTTGGAGAACAGAACTAGCTTACTTCACACAGTACTGCATTCGGCAATGAAGGTGTTTGTTTTCTAAACAAACTACGTTAGAAATGTGCTTAATCTACTGAGTTGTACATCTTGTAAGAATACACAAACTAGGAAAGTTTGATCTTGCTGCACTGAAGACTCTTCGTACGAAAGCAACTCATTTGTAGAACAGAACTAGCTTACTTCACACAGTACTGCGTTCGGCAATGAGGGTGTTTGTTTTCTAAACAAACTACGTTAGAAATGTGGTTAATCTACTAAATTGTACATCTTGTTACATTACACAAACTAGGAAAGTTTGATCTTGCTGCACTGAAGAGTCTTCGTAAGAAAGCAACTAATTTGGGGAACAGAACAGCCTTATTTCACACAGTGCTATGTTCGGCAATGAAGGCGTTTGTTTTCTAAACAAACTACGTTAGAAATGTGGTTAATCTATTAAGTTGTATATCTTGTTAGATTATACAAACTAGGAAAGTTTGATCTTGCTTCACTGAAGACTCTTCTTAAGAAAGCAACTCATTTGCGGAACAGAACAGCCTTATTTCACACAGTACTGCATTCGGCAATGAAGGTGTTTGTTTTCTAAACAAACTACGTTAGAAATGTGGTTATTCTACTAAATTCTACATCTTGTTAGATTACACAAACTAGGAAAGTTTGATCTTGCTGCACTGAAGACTCTTCGTAAGAAAGCAACTCATTTGCGCAACAGAACAGCCTTATTTCACACAGTACTGCGTTCGCAATGAAGGTTTTGTTTTCTAAACAAACTACGATAGAAATGTGGTTAATCTACTAAGTTGTACATCTTGTTAGATTACACAAACTAGAAAGTTTGATCTTGCTGCACTGAAGACTCTTCGTAAGAAAGCAACTCATTTGGGGATCAGAACAGGCTTATTTCACACAGTACTATGTTCGCAATATAGGCGTTTGTTTTCTATACAAACTACGTTAGAAATGTGGATAATCTACTAAATTGTACATCTTGTTAGATTACACAAACTAGGAAAGTTTGATCTTGCTGCACTGACGACTATTCGTAAGAAAGCAACTCATTTGGAGAACAGAATAGCCTTATTTCACATAGTAATGTGTTCGGCAATGAAGGTGTTTGTTTTCTAAACAAACTACGTTATAAATGTGGTTAATCTACTAAGTTGTACATCTTGTTAGATTACACAAACTGGGAAAGTTTGATCTTGCTGCACTGAAGAGTCTTCGTAATAAACCAACTCATTTGGGGAACAGCACAGCCTTACTTCACACAGTACTGTGTTCGGCAATGAATGGGTTTGTTTTCTAAACAAAGTACTTTAGAAATGAAGGTAGTGTATAAAGTTGTACATCTTGTTAGGTTACACAAACTAGGAACGTTTGATCTTGCTGCACTGAAGAGTCTTCGTAAGAAAGCAACTCATTTGGGGAACAGAACAGCCTTATTTCACACAGTACTGTGTTTGGCAATGAAGGCGTTTGTTTTCTAAACAAACTACGTTAGAAATGTGGTTAATCTACTAAGTTGTACATCTTGTAAGATTAGTCAAACTAGGAAAGTTTGATCTTTTTTTTTTTTTTTTTTTTTTTTTTAATCATGCTGATTTTACATTCATAGTATTGGTTCCATTGTCCTCCTCCCCTTCCTCCCACTTTCAAAGGGGCCCTCATCAATGGGGACTGTTTATCATGCATTGTGCACTGAAGATTCTTCGTAAGAAAGCAACTCATTTGGAGAACAGAACTAGCTTACTTCACACAGTACTGCGTTTGGCAATGAAGGTGTTTGTTTTCTAAACAAACTACGTTAGAAATGTGGTTAATCTACTAAGTTGTATATCTTGTTAGATTACACAAACTAGGAAAGTTTGAACTTGCTGCACTGAAGACTCTTCGTAAGAAAGGAACTCATTTGCGGAACAGAACAGCCTTATTTCACACAGTACTGCGTTCGGCAATGAAGGTGTTTGTTTTCTAAACAAACTACGTTAGAAATGTGGTTATTCTACTAAATTCTACATCTTGTTAGATTACACAAACTAGGAAAGTTTGATCTTGCTGCACTGAAGACTCTTCGTAAGAAAGCAACTCATTTATGAACAGAACAGCCTCATTTCACACAGTACTGTGTTCGGCAATGAAGGTTTTGTTTTCTAAACAAACTACGTTAGAAATGTGGTTAATCTACTAAGTTGTACATCTTGTTAGATTACACAAACTTGGAAAGTTTGATCTTGCTGCACTGAACAGTCTTCGTGAGAAACGAACTCATTTGGGGAACAGAATAGCCTTATTTCACAGAGTACTGTGTTCGGCAATGAATGGGTTTGTTTTCTAAACAAACTGCTTTAGAAATGAAGGTAGTCTATTAAGTTGTACATCTTGTTAGATTACACAAACTAGGAAAGTAGCATGTTGCTGCACTGAAGACTCTTCGTAAGAAAGCATCTCATTTGGGGAACAGTACAGCCTTATTTCACACAGTACTGTGTTCGGCACTGAAGGCGTTTGTTTTTTAAACAAACTGCGTTAGAAATGTGGTTAATGTACTAAGTTGTACATCTTGTTAGATTATACAATCTAGAAAGTTTGATCTTGCTGCACTGAAGACTCTTCATAAGAAAGCAACTCATTTGGGGATCAGAACAGGCTTTTTCACACAGTACTTCGTTCGGCAATGAAGGTGTTTGTTTTCTAAACAAACTACGTTAGAAATGTGGTTAATCTAGTAAATTCTACCTCTTGTTAGATTACACAAACTAGGAAAGTTTGATCTTGCTGCACTGAAGACTCTTCGTAGGAAAGCAACTCATATGGACAACAGAATAGCCTTATTTCACATAGTACTGTGTTCGGCAATGAAGGTGTTTGTTTTCTAAACAAACTACGTTATAAATATGGTTAATCTACTATGTTGTACATCTTGTTAGATTACACAAACTAGAAATTTGATCTTGCTGCACTGAAGACTCTTAGTAATAAAGCAATTCATTTGGAGAACAGAATAGCCTTATTTCACATAGTACTGTGTTCGGCAATGAAGGTGTTGGTTTTCTAAACAAACTACATTTTAAATGTGGTTAATCTACTAAATTGTACATCTTGTTAGATTACACAAACTAGGAAAGTTTCATCTTGCTGCACTGAAGAGTCTTTGTAAGAAAACAACTCATTTGGGGAATAGCACAGCCTTATTTCACAGAGTACTGTGTTCGGCAATGAATGGGTTTGTTTTCAAATCAAACTATTTTAGAAATGAAGGTAGTCTATTAAGTTGTACATCTTGTTAGATTACAAAAACTAGGAAAGTTTGATCTTTCTGCCCTGAAGACTCTTCTCAAGAAAGGAACTGATTTCGGGAACAGAACAGCCTTATTTCACACAGTACTGTGTTCGGCAATGAAGGCGTTTGTTTTCTAAATAAACTACGTTAGAAATGTGCTTAATCTACTAAGTTGTACATCTTGTTAGATTACACAAACTAGGAAAGTTTGATCTTGCTGCACTGAAGACTGTTCGTAAGAAAGCAACTGATTTGGGGATCAGAACACGCTTATTTCACACAGTACGGTGTTCGGCAATGAAGGTGTTTGTTTTCTAAACAAACTACGTTAGAAATGTGGTTAATCTACTAAGTTGTACATCTTGTTAGATTACACAAACTAGGAAAGTTTGATCTTGCTGCACTGAAGACTGTTCGTAAGAAAGCAACTGATTTGGGGATCAGAACACGCTTATTTCACACAGTACGGTGTTCGGCAATGAAGGTGTTTGTTTTCTAAACAAACTACGTTAGAAATGTGGTTAATCTACTAAGTTGTACATCTTGTTATATTACACAAACTAGAAAGTTTGATCTTGCTGCACTGAAGACTCTTCGTGAAGAAAGCAACTCATTTGGAGAACAGAATCGCCTTATTTCACATAGTACTGTGTTTGGCAATGAAGGCGTTTGTTTTCTAAACAAACTACGTTATAAAATGTGGTTAATCTACTAAGTTGTACATCTTGTTAGATTACACAAACTAGAAAGTTTGATCTTGCTGCACTGAAGAGTCTTCGTGAGAAACCAACTCATTTGGGGAACAGAACAGCCTTATTTCACACAGTACTGTGTTTGGCAATGAATGGGTTTGTTTTCTAAACAAACTACTTTAGAAATGAAGGTAGTCTATTAAGTTGTACATCTTGTTAGATTACACAAACTAGGAAAGTAGCATCTTGCTGCACTGAAGACTCTTCGTAAGAAAGCATCTCCTTTGGGTAACAGTACAGCCTTATTTCACACAGTACTGTGTTCGGCAATGAAGGCGTTTGTTTTCTAAACACACTGCGTTAGAAATGTGGTTAATCTACTAAGTTGTACATCTTGTTAGATTATACAAACTAGGAAAGTTTGATCTTGCTGCACTGAAGAGTCTTCGTGAGAAACCAACTCATTTGGGGAACAGAACAGCCTTATTTCACACAGTACTGTGTTCGGCAATGAATGGGTTTGTTTTCTAAACAAACTACTTTAGAAATGAAGTTAGTCTATTAAGTTGTACACCTTGTTAGATTACAAAAACTAGGAAAGTTTGACCTTGCTGCCCTCAAGACTCTTCTCAAGAAAGCAACTGATTTCGGGAACAGAACAGCCTTATTTCACACAGTACTGTGTTCGGCAATGAAGGTGTTTGTTTTCTAAACAAACTATGTTGGAAATGTGGTTAATCTACTAAATTGTACATCTTGTTAGATTACACAAACTAGGAAAGTTTGATCTTGATGCACTGAAGACTCTACGTAAGAAATCAACTCATTTTGATAACAGAATAGCCTTATTTCACACAGTACTGTGTTTGGCAATGAAGGTGTTTGTTTTCTAAACAAACTACGTTAGAAATGTGGTTAATCTACTAAATTCTACATCTTGTTAGATTACACAAACTAAGAGAGTTTGACCTTGCTGCACTGAAGACTCTTCGTAAGAAAGCAACTGATTTGGGTATCAGAACAAGCTTATTTCACACAGTACCGTGTTCGGCAATGAAGGCGTTTGTTTTCTAAACAAATTACGTTAGAAATGTGGTTAATCTACTAAGTTGTACATCTTGTTAGATTACACAAACTAGGAAAGTTTGATCTTGCTGCACTGAAGACTCTTCGTAAGAAAGCAACTCATTTTGAGAACAGAATAGCCTTATTTCACACAGTACTGTGTTCGGCAATGAAGGTGTTTGTTTTCTAAACAAACTACGTTAGAAATGTGGTTAATCTACTAAATTGTATATCTTCTTATATTACACAAACTAGGAAAGTTTGATCTTGCTGCACTGAAGACTCTTCGTAAGAAAGCAACTGATTTGGGGATCAGAACACGCTTATTTCACACAGAACACTGTGTTCGTACTGCAATGAAGGCGTTTGTTTTCTAAACAAACTACGTTACAAATGTGGTTAATCTACTAAATTGTACATCTTGTTAGATTACACAAACTAGGAAAGTTTGATCTTGCTGCACTGAAGAGTCTTGGTAAGAAACCAACTCATTTGGGGAACAGAACAGCCTTATTTCACACAGGACTGTGTTCGGCAATGAATGGGTTTGTTTTCTAAACAAACTACTTTAGAAATGAAGGTAGTCTATTAAGTTGTACATCTTGTTAGATTACAAAAACTAGGAAAGTTTGATCTTGCTGCCCTCAAGACTCTTCTCAAGAAAGCAACTGATTTCGGGAACAGAACAGCCTTATTTCACACAGTACTGTGTTCGGCAATGAAGGCGTTTGTTTTCTAAACAAACTACGTTAGAAATGTGGTTAATCTACTAAGTTGTACATCTTGTTAGATTACACAAACTAGGAAAGTTTGATCTTGCTGCACTGAAGACTCTTCGTAAGAAAGCAACTGATTTGGGGATCAGAACACGCTTATTTCACACAGTACTGTGTTCGGCAATGAAGTCGTTTGTTTTCTAAACAAACTACGTTAGAAATGTGGTTAATCTACTAAGTTGTACATCTTGTTAGATTACACAAACTAGGAAAGTTTGATCTTGCTGCACTGAAGACCATTCGTAAGAAAGCAACTCATTTGGAGAACAGAATACCCTTATTTCACACAGCACTGTGTTCGGCAATGAAGGTGTTTGTTTTCTAAACAAACTACGTTAGAAATGTGGTTAATCTACGAAATTCTACATCTTGTTAGATTACACAAACTAGGAAAGTTTGATCTTGCTGCACTGAAGACTCTTCATAAGAAAGCAACTGATTTGGGGATCAGAACACGCTTATTTCACACAGTACTGTGTTCGGCAATGAAGGTGTTTCTTTTCTAAACAAACTACGTTATAAATGTGGTTAAACTACTAAGTTGTACATCTTGTTAGATTACACAAACTAGGAAATTTTGATCTTGCTGCACTGAAGACTCTTCGTAAGAAAGCAACTCATTTGGAGAACAGAATAGCCTTATTTCACACAGTACTGTGTTCGGCAATGAAGGTGTTTGTTTTCTAAACAAACTACGATGGAAATGTGCTTAATCTACTACGTTGTACATCTTGTTAGATTACACAAACTAGGAAAGTTTGATCTTGCTGCACTGAAGACTCTTCGTAAGAAAGCAACTGATTTGGGTATCAGAACAGGCTTATTTCACACAGTACTGTGTTCGGCAATGAAGGCGTTCGTTTTCTAAACAAATTACGTTAGAAATGTGGTTAATCTACTAAGTTGTACATCTTGTTAGATTACACAAACTAGGAAAGTTTGATCTTGCTGCACTGAAGACTCTTCGTAAGAAAGCAACTCATTTGGAGAACAGAATAGCCTTATTTCACACAGTACTGTGTTCGGCAATGAAGGTGTTTGTTTTCTAAACAAACTACGTTAGAAATGTGGTTAATCTACTAAATTGTACATCTTCTTATATTACACAAACTAGGAAAGTTTGATCTTGCTGCACTGAAGACTCTTCGTAAGAAAGGAACTGATTTGGGGATCAGAACACGCTTATTTCACACCGTACTGTGTTCGGCAAGGAAGGCGTTTGTTTTCTAAACAAACTACGTTACAAATGTGGTTAATCTACTAAATTGTACATCTTGTTAGATTACACAAACTAGGAAAGTTTGATCTTGCTGCACTGAAGAGTCTTCGTAAGGAAACCAACACATTTGGGGAACAGAACAGCCTTATTTCACACATAACTGTTTCGGCAATGAATGGGTTTGTTTTCTAAACAAACTACTTTAGAAATCAAGGTAGTCTATTAAGTTGTACATCTTGTTAGATTACAAAAACTAGGAAAGTTTGATCTTGCTGCCCTCAAGACTCTTCTCAAGAAAGCAACTGATTTCGAGAACAGAACAGCCTTATTTCACACAGTACTGTGTTCGGCAATGAAGGCGTTTGTTTTCTAAACAAACTATGTTAGAAATGTGGTTAATCTACTAAATTGTATATCTTGTTAGATTACACAAACTAGGAAAGTTTGATCTTGCTGCACTGAAGACTCTTCGTAAGAAAGCAACTCATTTGGAGAACAGAATAGCCTTATTTCACACAGTACTGTGTTCGGCAATGAAGGTGTTTGTTTTCTAAACATACTACGTTAGAAATGTGGTTAATCTACTAAATTCTACATCTTGTTAGATTACACAAACTAAGAAAGGTTGACCTTGCTGCACTGAAGACTCTTCGTAAGAAAGCAACTGATTGGGTATCAGAACAAGCTTATTTCACACAGTACTGTGTTCGGCAATGAAGGCCTTTGTTTTCTAAACAAATTACGTTAGAAATGTTGTTAATCTACTAAGTTGTACATCTTGTTAGATTACACAAACTAGGAAAGTTTGATCTTGCTGCACTGAAGACTCTTCGTAAGAAAGCAACTGATTTGGGGATCAGAACACGCTTATTTCACACAGTACTGTGTTCGGCAATGAAGGGGTTTGTTTTCTAAACAAACTACGTTATAAATGTGGTTAATCTACTAAGTTGTACATCTTGTTAGATTACACAAACTAGAAATTTTGATCTTGCTGCCCTGAAGACTCTTCGAAAGAAAGCAACTCATTTGGAGAACCGAATAGCCTTATTTCACACAGTACTGTGTTCGGCAATGAAGGTGTTTGTTTTCTAAACAAACTACGTTAGAAATGTGGTTAATCTACTACGTTGTACATCTTGTTAGATTACACAAACTAGGAAAGTTTGATCTTGCTGCACTGAACACTTTCGTAAAGAAAGCAACTGATTTGGGGGATCAGAACACGCTTATTTGACACAGTACTGTGTTCGCAATGAAGGCGTTTGTTTTCTAAACAAACTACGTTACAAAATGTGGTTAATCTACTAAATTGTATATCTTGTTAGATTACACAAACTAGGAAAGTTTGATCTTGCTGCCCTCAAGACTCTTCTCAAGAAAGCAACTGATTTCGGGAACAGAACAGCCTTATTTCACACAGTACTCTGTTCGGCAATGAAGGCGTTTGTTTTCTAAACAAACTATGTTAGAAATGTGGTTAATCTACTAAGTTGTACATCTTGTAAGATTACACAAACTAGGAAAGTTTGATCTTGCTGCACTGAAGAGTCTTCGTAAGAAAGCAACTCATTTGGGGAACCGAACAGACTAATTTCACACAGCACTGTGTTCAGAAATAAACGCGTTTGTTTTCTAAACAAACTACGTGAGAAATGTCGTTAATCTACTAAGTTGTACATCTTGTTAGATTATACAAACTAGGAAAGTTTGATCTTGCTGCACTGAAGACTCTTCTTAAGAAAGCAACTCATTTGCGGAACAGAACAGCCTTATTTCACACAGTATTGCGTTCGGCAATGAAGGTGTTTGTTTTCTAAACAAACTACGTTAGAAATGTGGTTAATCTACTAAATTCTACATCTTGGTAGATTACACAAACTAGGAAAGTTTGATGTTGCTGCACTGAAGACTCTTCGTAAAGAAAGCAACTCATTTGCGTGAACAGAACAGCCTTATTTTCACACAGTACTGTGTTCTCGCAATGAAGGTGTTTGTTTTCTAAACAAACTACGTTAGAAATGTGGTTAATCTACTAAGTTGTACATCTTGTTAGATTACACAAACTAAGAAAGTTTGATCTTGCTGCACTGAAGACTCTTCGTAAGAAAGCAACTGATTTGGGGAACAGAATAGCCTTATTTCACACAGTACTGTGTTCGGCAATGAATGGGTTTGTTTTCTAAACAAACTACTTTAGAAATGAAGGTAGTCTATTAAGTTGTACACCTTGTTAGATTACAAAAACTAGGAAAGTTTGACCTTGCTGCCCTCAAGACTCTTCTCAAGAAAGCAACTGATTTCGGGAACAGAACAGCCTTATTTCACACAGTACTGTGTTCGGCAATGAAGGTGTTTGTTTTCTAAACAAACTACGTTAGAAATGTGGTTAATCTACTAAATTGTACATCTTCTTATATTACACAAACTAGGAAAGTTTGATCTTGCTGCACTGAAGACTCTTCATAAGAAAGCAACTGATTTGGGGATCAGAACACGCTTATTTCACACCGTACTGTGTTCGGCAAGGAAGGCGTTTGTTTTCTAAACAAACTACGTTAAAAATGTGGTTAATCTAGTAAATTGTACATCTTGTTAGATTACACAAACTAGGAAAGTTTGATCTTGCTGCACTGAAGTGTCTTCGTAAGAAACCAACTCATTTTGGGAACAGAACAGCCTTATTTCACACAGTACTGTGTTCGGCAATGAATGGGTTTGTTTTCTAAACAAACTACTTTAGAAATGAAGGTAGTCTATTAAGTTGTACATCTTGTTAGATTACAAAAACTAGGAAAGTTTGATCTTGCTGCCCTCAAGACTCTTCTCAAGAAACCAACTGATTTCGGGAACAGAACAGCCTTATTTCACACAGTACTGTGTTCGGCAATGAAGGCGTTTGTTTTCTAAACAAACTATGTTAGAAATGTGGTTAATCTACTAAATTGTATATCTTGTTAGATTACACAAACTAGGAAAGTTTGATCTTGCTGCACTGAAGACTCTTCGTAAAGAAAGCAGCTCATTTGGAGAACAGAATAGCCTTATTTCACACAGTACTGTGTTCGGCAATGAAGGTGTTTGTTTTCTAAACATACTACGTTAGAAATGTGGTTAATCTACTAAATTCTACATCTTGTTAGATTACACAAACTAAGAAAGTTTGACCTTGCTGCACGGAAGACTCTTCGTAGAGAAAGCAACTGATTTGGGTATCAGAACAAGCTTATTTCACACAGTACTGTGTTCGCAATGAAGGTGTTTGTTTTCTAAAACAAATTACGTTAGAAATGTGGTTAATCTACTAAGTTGTACATCTTGTTAGATTACACAAACTAGGAAAGTTTGATCTTGCTGCACTGAAGACTCTTCAGAAGAAAGCAACTGATTTGGGGGATCAGAACACGCTTATTTCACACAGTACTGTGTTCGGCAATGAAGGCGTTTGTTTTCTAAACAAACTACGTTATAAATGTGGTTAATCTACTAAGTTGTACATCTTGTTAGATTACACAAACTAGGAAAGTTTGATCTTGCTGCACTGAAGATTCTTCGTAAGAAAGCAACTGATTTGGGGATCAGAACACGCTTATTTCACACAGTACTGTGTTAGGCAATGAAGTCGTTTGTTTTCTAAACAAACTACGTTAGAAATGTGGTTAATCTACTAAGTTGTACATCTTGTTAGATTACACAAACTAGGAAAGTTTGATCTTGCTGCACTGAAGACCATTCGTAAGAAAGCAACTCATTTGGAGAACAGAATACCCTTATTTCACACAGTACTGTGTTCGGCAATGAAGGTGTTTGTTTTCTAAACAAACTACGTTAGAAATGTGGTTAATCTACGAAATTCTACATCTTGTTAGATTAGACAAACTAGGAAAGTTTGATCTTGCTGCACTGAAGAATCTTCGTAAGAAAGCAACTGATTTGGGGATCAGAACACGCTTTATTTCACACAGTACTGTGTTCGCAATGAAGGTGTTTGTTTTCTAAACAAACTACTTTATAAATGTGGTTAATCTACTAAGTTGTACATCTTGTTAGATTACACAAACTAGGAAATTTTGATCTTGCTGCACTGAAGACTCTTCTTAAAGAAAGCAACTCATTTGGAGAACAGAATAGCCTTATTTCACAGTACTGTGTTCGGCAATGAAGGTGTTTGTTTTCTAAAACAAACTACGTTAGAAATGTGGTTAATCTACTACGTTGTACATCTTGTTAGATTACACAAACTAGGAAAGGTTGATCTTGCTGCACTGAAGACTCTTCGTAAGAAAGCAACTGATTTGGGGATCAGAACACGCTTATTTGACACAGTACTGTGTTCGGCAATGAAGGCGTTTGTTTTCTAAAGAAACTACGTTACAAATGTGGTTAATCTACTAAATTGTATATCTTGTTAGATTACACAAACTAGGAAAGTTTGATCTTGCTGCCCTCAAGACTCTTCTCAAGAAAGCAACTGATTTCGGGAACAGAACAGCCTTATTTCACACAGTACTGTGTTCGGCAATGAAGGCGTTTGTTTTCTAAACAAACTATGTTAGAAATGTGGTTAATCTACTAAGTTGTACATCTTGTAAGATTACACAAGCTAGGAAAGTTTGATTTTGCTGCACTGAAGAGTCTTCGTAAGAAAGCAACTCATTTGTAGAACAGAACCAGCTTACTTCACACAGTACTGTGTTCGGCAATGAATGGGTTTGTTTTCTAAACAAACTACGTTAGTAATGTGGTTAATCTACTAAGTTGTACATCTTGTTAGATTACACATACTAGGAAAGTTTGATCTTGCTGCACTGAATACTCTTAGTAAGAAAGCAACTCATTTGGGGAACCGAACAGACTAATTTCACACAGTACTGTGTTCGGCAATAAACGCGTTTGTTTTCTAAAGAAACTACGTTAGAAATGTCGTTAATCTACTAAGTTGTACATCTTGTTAGATTATACAAACTAGGAAAGTTTGATCTTGCTGCACTGAAGACTCTTCGTAAGAAAGCAACTCATTTCCGGAACACAACAGCCTTATTTCACACAGTACTGCTTGGCAATGAAGGTGTTTGTTTTCTAAACAAACTACGTTAGAAATGTGGTTAATCTACTAAATTCTACATCTTGTTAGATTACACAAACTAGGAAAGTTTGATGTTGCTGCAGTGAAGACTCTTCTCAGAAGAAAGCAACTCATTTGGAGAAACAGAACAGCCTTATTTCACACAGTACTGTGTTCAGCAATGAAGGTGTTTGTTTTCTAAACAAACTACGTTAGAAATGTGGTTAATCTACTAAATTGTACATCTTGTTAGATTACACAAACTAAGGAAAGTTTGATCTTGCTGCACTGAAGACTCTTCGTAAGAAAGCAACTGATTTGGGGATCAGAACAGTTTATTTCACAGAGTACTGTGTTCGGCAATGAAGGCGTTTGTTTTCAAAACAAATTACGTTAGAAATGTGGTTAATCTACTATGTTATACATCTTGTTAGATTACACAAACTAGGAAAGTTTGATCTTGCTGCATTGAAGACTCTTCGTAAGAAAGCAACTCATTTGGGGATCAGAACAGGCTTATATCACATAGTACTGTGTTCGCAATGAAGGGGTTTGTTTTGTAAACATACTACGTTAGAAATGTGGTTAATCTTCTAAATTCTACATCTTGTTAGATTACACAAACTAAGAAAGTATGACCTTGCTGCACTGAAGACTCTTCGTAAGAAAGCAACTGATTTAGGTATCAGAACAAGCTTATTTCACACAGTACTGTGTTCGCAATGAATGAAGTTTGTTTTCTAAACAAATTACGTTAGAAATGTGGTTAATCTACTAAGTTGTACATCTTGTTAGATTACACAAACTAGAAAAGTTTGATCTTGCTGCACTGAAGAGTCTCCGTAAGAAAGTAACTCATTTGGGAACTGAACAGCCTTATTTCACACAGTACTGTGTTTGGCAATGAAGGTGTTTGTTTTCTAAACAAACTAAGTTATAAATGTGGTTAATCTACTACGTTGTACATCTTGTTAGATTACAAAAAGTAGGAAAGTTTGATCTTGCTGCACTGAAGAGTCTTCTCAAGAAACCAACTGATTTGGGGAACAGAACTGCCTTATTTCACACAGTACTGTGTTCGGCAATGAAGGCGTTTGTTTTCAAACAAACTATGTTAGAAACGTGGTTAATCTACTAAATTGTACATCTTGTTAGATTACACAAACTAGAAAGTTTGATCTTGCTGCACTGAAGACTCTTCAGTAAGAAAGCAACTGATTTGCGCAACAGAACAGCCTTATTTCACACAGTACTGTGTTTCGGCAATGAAGGTGTTTGTTTTCTAAACAAACTACGTTAGAAATGTGGTTAATCTACTAAATTGTACATCTTGTTAGATTACACAAACTAGGAAAGTTTGATCTTGCTGCACTGAAGACTCTTTCATAAGAAAGCAACTGATTTGGGGATCAGAACAGGCTTATTTCACACAGTACTGTGTTCGCAATGAAGGCGTTTGTTTTCTAAACAAACTACGTTAGAAATGTGGTTAATCTACTAAATTGTACATCTTGTTAGATTACACAAACTAGAAAGTTTGATCTTGCTGCACTGAAGACTCTTCTCAAGAAAGCAACTCATTTGGAGAACAGAACAGCCTTATTTCACACAGTACTGTGTTCGGCAATGAAGGTGTTTGTTTTCAAACAAACTACTTTAGAAATGTGGGTTAATCTACTAAATTGTACATCTTGTTAGATTACACAAACTAGGAAAGTTTGATCTTGCTGCACTGAAGACTCTTCATAAGAAAGCAACTGATTTGGGGATCAGAACACGCTTATTTCACACAGTACTGTGTTCGCAATGAAGGGGCGTTTGTTTTCTAAACAAACTACGTTAGAAAATGTGGTTAATCTACTAAATTGTATATCTTGTTAGATTACACAAACTAGGAAAGTTTGATCTTGCTGCACTGAAGACTCTTCGTAAGAAAACCAACTCATTTGGGAACAGAACAGCCTTATTTCACACAGTACTGTGTTCGCAATGAAGGGTTTGTTTTCTAAACAAACTACGTTAGAAATGTAGTTAATCTACTAAGTTGTACATCTTGTTAGATTACACAAACTAGGAAAGTTTGATCTTGCTGCCCTGAAGACTCTTCGTAAGAAAGCAACTGATTTGGGGAACAGAACAGCCTTATTTCACACAGTACTGTGTTCAACAATGAAGGTGTTTGTTTTCTAAACAAACTACGTTAGAAATGAAAGTAATCTACTAAATTGTACATCTTGTTAGATTACACAAAATAGGGAAAGTTTGATCTTGCTGCACTGAAGACTCTTCTTGACTGAAGTAAGAAAGCAACTGATTTGGGGAACAGAACAGCCTAATTTCACACAGTACTGTGTTTCTGCACTGAAGATTCTGAAGGCGTTTGTTTTCTAAACAAACTATGTTAGAAATGTGGTTAATCTACTAAGTTGTACATCTTGTTAGATTACACAAAATAGGAAAGTTTGATCTTGCTGCACTGAAGACTCTTCTCAGAAGAAAGCAACTCATTTGGAGAACAGAATAGCCTTATTTCACACAGTACTGTGTTTTGCAATGAAGGTGTTTGTTTTCTAAACAAACTACGTTAGAAATGTGGTTAATCTACTAAATTGTACATCTTGTTAGATTACACAAACTAGGAAAGTTTGATCTTGCTGCACTGAAAGACTCTTCGTAAGAAAGCAACTCATTTGGGGAACAGAACAGCCTTATTTCACACAGTACTGTGTTCGGCAATGAAGGTGTTTGTTTTCTAAACAAACTACGTTAGAAATGTGGTTAATCTACTAAGTTGTACATCTTGTTAGATTACACAAACTAAGAAAGTTTGATCTTGCTGCACTGAAGACTCTTCAAAGAAAGCAACTCATTTGGGGATCAGAACAGCTTATTTCACACAGTACTGTGTTCGGCAATGAAGGCGTTTGTTTTCTAAACAAACTACGTTAGAAATGTGGTTAATCTACTAAATTATACATCTTGTTAGATTACACAAACTAGGAAAGTTTGATCTTGCTGCATTGAAGACTCTTCGTAAGAAAGCAACTCATTTGGGGAACAGAACAGGCTTATATCACATAGTACTGTGTTCGGCAATGAAGGGGTTTGTTTTGTAAACATACTACGTTAGAAATGTGGTTAATCTACTAAATTCTACATCTTGTTAGATTACACAAACTAAGAAAGTTTGATCTTGCTGCACTGAAGACTCTTCGTAAGAAAGCAACTGATTTAGGGATCAGAACAAGCTTATTTCACACAGTACTGTGTTCGGCAATGAAGGCGTTTGTTTTCTAAACAAATTACGTTAGAAATGTGGTTAATCTACTAAGTTGTACATCTTGTTAGATTACACAAACTAGAAAAGTTTGATCTTGCTGCACTGAAGAGTCTTCCGTAAGAAAGCAAAACGCTGTTTTTTTTCTCATTTGGGAACAGAACAGCCTTATTTCACACAGTACTGTGTTCGAAAGCAATGAAGGTGTTTGTTTTCTAAACAAACTAAGTTATAAATGTGGTTAATCTACTAAATTGTACATCTTGTTGTGATTACACAAACTAGAAAGTTTGATCTTGCTGCACTGAAGACTCTTCTCAAGAAAGCAACTGATTTGGGGAACAGAACAGCCTTTATTTCACACAGTACTGTGTTGGCAATGAAGGCGTTTGTTTTCTAAACAAACTATGTTAGAAATGTGGTTAATCTACTAAATTGTACATCTTGTTAGATTACACAAACTAGGAAAGTTTGATCTTGCTGCACTGAAGACTCTTCAAAGAAAGCAACTGATTTGGGGAACAGAACAGCCTTATTTCACACAGTACTGTGTTTGCAATGAAGGCGTTTGTTTTCTAAACAAATTACGTTAGAAATGTGGTTAATCTACTAAATTCTACATCTTGTTAGATTACACAAACTAGGAAAGTTTGATCTTGCTGCACTGAAGACTCTTCGTAAGAAAGCAACTCATTTGGGGATCAGAATCAGCTTATTTCACACAGTACTGTGTTTGGCAATGAAGGGTTTGTTTTCTAAACAAACTACGTTAGAAATGTGGTTAATCTACTAAATTGTACATCTTGTTAGATTACACAAACTAGGAAAGTTTGATCTTGCTGCACTGAAGACTCTTCGTAAGAAAGCAACTCATTTAGAGAACAGAACAGCCTATTTCACACAGTACTGTGTTCGGCAAATGAAGGTGTTTGTTTTCTAAAACAAACTACGTTAGAAATGTGGTTAATCTACTAAATTGTACATCTTGTTAGATTACACAAACTAGGAAAGTTTGATCTTGCTGCACTGAAGACTCTTCAGAAGAAAGCAACTGATTTGGATCAGAACACGCTTATTTCACACAGTACTGTGTTCGGCAATGAAGCGTTTGTTTTCTAAACAAACTAATTTAGAAATGTGGTTAATCTACTAAATTGTACATCTTGTTAGATTACACAAACTAGGAAAGTTTGATCTTGCTGCATTGAAGACTCTTCGTAAGAAACCAACTCATTTGGGGAACAGAACAGCCTTATTTCACACAGTACTGTGTTCTGCAATGAAAGGGGTTTGTTTTCTAAACAAACTACGTTTAGAAATGAAGTTAATCTACTAAATTGTACATCTTGTTAGATTACAAAAACTAGGAAAGTTTGATCTTGCTGCACTGAAGACTCTTCAAGAAAGCAACTGATTGGGGAACAGAATAGCCTTATTTCACATAGTACTGTGTTCGCAATGAAGGCGTTTGTTTTCTAAACAAACTACGTTAGAAATGTGGTTAATCTACTAAATTGTATATCTTGTTAGATTACACAAACTAGAAAAGTTTGATCTTGCTGCACTGAAGACTCTTTGTAAGAAAGCAACTCATTTGGAGAACAGAACAGCCTTATTTCACAGTACTGTGTTCGGCAATGAAGGTGTTTGTTTTCTAAACAAACTACGTTAGAAATGTGGTTAATCTACTAAATTCTACATCTTGTTAGATTACACAAACTAGGAAAGTTTGATCTTGCTGCACTGAAGACTCTTCTCAAGAAAGCAACTGATTTGGGGGACAGAACAGCCTTATTTCACACAGTACTGTGTTAGGGCAATGAAGGTGTTTGTTTTCAAACAAACTACGTTAGAAATGAAGTTAATCTACTAAGTTGTACATCTTGTTAGATTACACAAAGTAAGAAAGTTTGATCTTGCTGCACTGAAGACTCTTCGTAAAGAAAGCAACTGATTTGGGGAACAGAACAATCTTATTTCACACAGTACTGTGTTCGAATGAAGGCGTTTGTTTTCTAAACAAATTACGTTAGAAATGTGGTTAATCTACTAAATTGTACATCTTGTTAGATTACACAAACTAGGAAAGTTTGATCTTGCTGCACTGAAGACTCTTCGTAAAGAAAGCAACTGATTTGGGGATCAGAACACGCTTATTTCACACAGTACTGTGTTAGGCAATGAAGGCGTTTGTTTTCTAAACAAACTACGTTAGAAATGTGGTTAATCTACTAAATTGTATATCTTGTTAGATTACAAAAACTAGAAAGTTTGATCTTGCTGCACTGAAGACTCTTCGTCAGAAAGCAACTCATTTGGGAACAGAACAGCCTTATTTCACACAGTACTGTGTTCGGCAATGAAATGGGGTTTGTTTTCTAAACAAACTACTTTTAGAAATGTGGTTAATCTACTAAATTGTACATCTTGTTAGATTACACAAACTAGAAAGTTTGATCTTGCTGCACTGAAGACTCTTCCTAAGAAAGCAACTCATTTGGAGAACAGAATAGCCTTATTTCACACAGTACTGTGTTCGGCAATGAAGGTGTTTGTTTTCTAAACAAACTACGTTATAAATGTGTTAATCTACTAAATTGTACATCTTGTTAGATTACACAAAGTAGGAAAGTTTGACCTTGCTGCACTGAAGACTCTTCGTGAAGAAAGCAACTAATTTGGAGATCAGAACAATCTTATTTCACACAGTACTGTTCGCAATGAAGGCGTTCGCAAAATTACGTTAAAATGTGGTTAATCTACTTTGTTTTTGTTAAACAAACTAGGGAAAGTTTGACTGCTGCACTGAAGATCTTCGTGAAGAAATCAACTCTTTGGGGACCAGAACAGCCTTATTTCACACAGTACTTGTTCGGTAACGGCGCTTGTTTTCTAAACAAACTACTTTAGAAATGAAAGTCTATTAAATGTATCTTGTTAGATTACACAAACTCAGGGAAAGTTTCATCTTGCTGCCCTCAAGACTCTTCTCAAGAAAGCTTACTGATTTGGGAGAACAGAATAGCCTTATTTCAAATAGTACTGTGTTTAAACAATGAAGGTGTTTGTTAAGAAACTGATTTGGGGATCAGAACACGCTTATTTCACACAGTACTGTGTTCGGCAATGAAGGTGTTTTGTTTTTCCTAAACAAACTACGTTAGAAATGTGGTTAATCTACTAAGTTGTACATCTTGTTAGATTACACATACTAGGGAAAGTTTGATCTTGCTGCACTGAATACTCTTTGTAAGAAAGCAACTCATTTGGGGAACCGAACAGACTAATTTCACACAGTACTGTGTTCGAAAGTATCAATAAACGCGTTTTTTCTAAACAAACTACGTTAAAATATCGTTAATCTACTAAGTTGTACATCTTGTTAGATTATACAAACTAGGAAAAAGTTTGATCTTGCTGCACTGAAGACTCTTCGTAAGAAAGCAACTCATTTGGTGAACAGAACAGCCTTATTTCACACAGTACTGCGTTTGGCAATGAAGGTGTTTGTTTTCTAAACAAACTACGTTAGAAATGTGGTTAATCTACTAAATTCTACATCTTGGTAGATTACACAAACTAGAAAGTTTGATGTTGCTGCACTGAAGACTCTTCGTAAAGAAAGCAACTCATTTCTTGCAACAGAACAGCCTTATTTCACACAGTAATTTTCACGTTACGCAATGAAAGGTGTTTGTTTTCTAAACAAACTACGTTAGAAATGTGGTTAATCTACTAAGTTGTACATCTTGTTAGATTACACAAACTAAGAAAGTTTGATCTTGCTGCACTGAAGACTCTTAAATGAGAAAGCAACTGTTGGGGATCAGAACAAACTTATTTCACACAGTACTGTGTTCGGCAATGAAGGCGTTTGTTTTCTAAACAAATTACGTTAGAAATGTGGTTAATCTACTATATTATACATCTTCTTAGATTACACAAACTAGGAAAGTTTGATCTTGCTGCATTGAAGACTCTTAAGTAAGAAAGCAACTCATTTGGGGATCAGAACAGGCTTATATCACATAGTACTGTGTTCGGCAATGAAGGTTTGTTTGTAAACATAC